>OU426869.1:1682521-1700021 GCA_911387685.1 Dolichovespula media
ATATATATTCATATACATAAATACCTGTCATAATGAGTGTGTAAAGAAGTCCTCCCACGTGTTTATAATGAATTTCCGGTATTTCATGAGTTTGAGTTGGCGTCAATTCGTTTCCCAGATCAACCGTATTTTTGCCATACTTCACCTGGCAATTGAAAACGCGGCGTTCATTACCAATAAACATTCGTAGATATTACTTTTTTATCGAAGAATTTTTTTGTTTATTAATCGTTATATATTATATATATGATCGTACAAATCGTACGAAAAGATACCTCGATCTTTTCAGTGGGAACGGTGTCCAATATATCAGGTTGAATCTTCGCATCTTTGAATTCCGACGCTACGTCTGCTAATGCAAGACTGATTACGCTCAAAAAAATTCCTAAAAATAATCTTCTTATCAATCTGATAATAAATTATGGTATTTTTTTTTTTTTACTTTTTTTTCTCTTTATATTTACTTCTATTTAGAGAGAGAGAGAAAGAGATCATGTCGTACATACGTTTTCTTCATTTTTTTTTTTTTTTTATAATGATCGTAAAGAGAATTCGTTGACTTGTATAAGATAAAAAATAGAAAAATAAACGAAACGAAATAATTAGTCTAAGGCTTACCTAAAAATTGTTGAAGCTTCATCCTTGACACGATAGGAACGGCGGCAGCGATGCAAGTGCGTTGCCGTAGAAAATGAATGTCCTATTTGAAGTCATCCCCACCACAAGATTCTCGTCGAACCAAGGACAACGCACGTATCTTTCATATACTCGATAAACAATCATTAAAACTGGTGATAATTGCTCTTTAAACAAATGACATAAATTAAACGATTAACGATTAACTTAGGTAATGTAATTTTCTAACTTCATATTATTACATTTTTCTTTTCTTTTTCTTTTTTCTTTTTTTTTTTTTTTTTTTATTTTAAAGTCTCATGTAATTAGACAAAGTTAGAAGAAAATTACCGCGAGCACAGTTGTCTGCATTTCAGAACTTTATTAAAAACCATAGTACAATAGTAACATGGTACAGTAACAACCATGATATCTCGACTAACTCTATAAGGGTAAACTTTACGAATTACCCTTTTTATAATTTTCTTTTCTTCTGTTTTTTTTTTTTTTTTTTTTTTTTCTTTAACAGTTCACGATCGATATTTATTAATTAGAAGATAGAACCACCGAGTTGCTTGTGCAAAATTGGCACGTAATCGTCGAACTCAGCTTGGTACATGTTTCCAGCTATAGGCTCGCCGAGGTTGTATTTTTTAGCGAACGTCTTAATGGAAAATTGTCCACGGTGTTCGTTGCTTTTATTTGTTAAACGTTTCTCATCGAATGTCAGTTTCTTCGGTTGCTTATATAGAAGGAAAACAAAACGGTGAAGGCCAGTTCCCTTTGGTGGACCAGAGCCAATATACTCGGAGAGAGTTTCACCTTTGCTAATGTCGTTGCCGGGTATGTTACTGACTAACCAATGATGCAATTCACGCAATTTGGGATCTTTTCTGCTCGGTACATCGGGATCTTTTGGGGGGAAAAAAATAAATAAATAAAAATAAAAAATAATAATAATAATAATAATAATAATACAATTTTTTCAAATGTATATATTCGATTTTTTCTTATCGCAAAATAATCCTTTACCTTGTAATGTAAATTAAAATAGATCTCAACTTGCCTGTCATACAAAGAGTATAAAAAGTGTTGGACTCGCCGGTCCACCTGACCGTAGGTTGATCCTTAACTTGTGTAGGAGTTAAAACTTTACCAATCTCAACGACAACATTATTGGGATAGACCACTTCTAATACGGCTGGCGGTACCTTATCAATGACATCGGGAACAACCCCATGTTTTTGCAATTCTCCGGCCATGGAAGAACAATTAAAATGAGCTTCAATTTTACGGATTGTCTTTTTAACGAAAAAGAAAAAAAAAATCGGTAATAAGAGGAAAAGAATTTTTTCAAAAGAAATCCGATCGATCTGACTATTTCGAAACAATTATTTTGCAAGACGAGATAAATAAAATCGTGCTTTGTTGACGTTGCTAATAGCTGCTGATTTGCTATCGCCGCTAACTTCGTCTAAGGAACAAAATTTGAAATTGAAAAACCGGAAGTACGTATTTAATTCCGTGTCGAGTCGATAAACGATCGATTTTGTATAATCGAAAGGCGACGTTTACGAGTAATGTCAAATATGGTTATGTATATTTTTTCTTTTTTTTTTCGTTTTGTTTTATTTTATTTGGCGTTAAGAAATAGCAATGTCATGGACTGGTATTCGTAATCGAGTTTTATTTTTGACGATCATCTTAAGTTATGGCAATCAGTCCTACGTTTTCAAATGGTAACTCGCCACCATTGTCTTTACTTTGTCTTTACGTTGTCTTTTACAAAATATATATATATATATATATATATAATTTATCGTATATACTATTCAAATATGTTAATACTATTATTATTATATTGTATTATTTAATATAAATAATTTTATATTTCCTTAAGAGTAACGCTAAGTATCGAAAAATATCAGTGTTTTCGATTTGAAATATAACGACAAATTATTATATCTTGCATTAGATACAATGTCATAAAACTAAATCTATTCGAAAGTTCAAGAAAAATTAGAATAATTTATAATTGTATTTTTGGAATACTATTATAAATTATCACTATTATTATTATCACTATTATTATTATTACTATTACTATTATTATTGTTGTAGTTGTTTATATCAAATAAAATAAGAAAAATTAAATTAAAAAAAGAAGATTAAAAAATAAAACATTTATATTATTACATTTATATAATTAATTATTGTTGACAAAATAACATTTCGACGAAATCTTGTCATTTTTGTCGCCTATTTATGTACCAATCATTACACGTATCAACTATATTTATTATTCTTCAATAGATTTGTCGTGATGACTGCGAAAAACAAGCAATAGTAGGCATTTTGTCCATACATATCTCTTGTATGCTGATGTTGCACACGCTTCGTGCGAAAGGTGGTGGATAATCTTAAAACATCCTCCAAATGTCATAGTCGAAGAACAAGAGGTAACAAAGACTGGAAGAAAATCTCAACGTATAAACAAATCTACAATGTATCTTTTTACTTGAGTATAT
The DNA here is from genome assembly GCA_911387685.1 of Dolichovespula media. Taxonomy (NCBI): domain Eukaryota; kingdom Metazoa; phylum Arthropoda; class Insecta; order Hymenoptera; family Vespidae; genus Dolichovespula; species Dolichovespula media. The sequence continues at coordinate 1,685,665 of OU426869.1, forward strand.
GTCTTTTCTTATAAGAAAGAAACGTGATCCTTCTAAGAAGGTAAGTTCAAAGGAAAGAAAACAAATAAGTAACGCGAATTTTGTGTCAAATACAAAACGTCGATTTCTCCAATCGAATGAATGAATGAATTATTTATTTCTTGAGAAAGCGATGATTAGGTTTAACTTTCAACAAAAAACTTGAAACTCAATAATTATTCATTGCTTCTTCGACTTCAAAATGGAATAATAGATATGAATTTCCAGCGATAGGATTGCCAAGATTGTATTTCTTTGCGAACTTATTCATATCAAATTGTCTTTCTAATGTAATTTGGTTGTCTTTGCTTGTTTTAGTTAAACATTTCTCATCGAAAGTTAGTTTTTTAGATTACTCATATAGAAGAAACTGACACAATTGAAAACACTTTTGTTGTGACTTAGCAGAGCTAATGTACTCTGCAAGAGTTTCACCCTTGCTAATGTCTGAGCCAGGTATGTTACCGACTAGCCAATAAATCCATTTACTGCAGTTATCTGTGGGAGAAAGAAAAAACATATACATATATTTAATTTTTTCTTATTGTAAAACAATTATTACTTTGTATCATAAATTAAAATAAATTACCACTTATTAACAGTCAGACAAAGAGTATAAAAAGTGTTGGAATCTCCAGCCCAGTTGACCATTGGTGGAACTTCAAGTGTATATAGCTTAATAAAGTTTTGGGAATAAGAGTACCATTATTAGGAAAGACTACATGAAGTACAGCAGGTGATATCTGATCAATGATTCGGGACGCAAGGTAAGAATCCATCGTCAACTAATGGGTTTCTATTTTAAGGATTACCTTTTTAACGAAAAAAATAATCGGCAATACGACATCAACTTCTTGAAAAGGTCTTATGAAACTAACTATTGCGAAACAAATGCAAATATTTTATAGGGCCAGGTAAACAAAATCGAGCGTTGTTGACGTTACCAATAGGAACTAATAAACTTACGCTGCTAATTTCGATTAATGAACAAATTGAAAAACCAAAAGCACGTATTTAATCCCGTGTCGGCCCTAAAAACGAACGATTTTGTATAATTGGAATTGGTCGCCGTGTATACCTTAAATGTTATTATTTGTAATATTTCATTTTCTTTTGTTTTGTCAATTAAAGTCTATTATTTTTTTGTTATAAATTAAGGTTTTATTATTATATGGGTGATACATTGAGCAATAGTCCCAACCTGTGAGTGATTGGTAAGTCCCTGCTTTAATTTAATTAAATATGGGACAATACGGAGGAATTTCTAAAGACGTTACAATATATATTTGTTTTTGTTACGTTTTATTTTGCGTTTAGTAGTGTTATGGACTCGTATTAATAATCCAATTTTAATTTTGAAGAAAATCTCAAGTTATAACGATCAAATCCTCAAAATCAAATAGTAACATGGCACCACGGTCTTTACTGCTATAATACGAGTATATATGTAATATATATACTATTTAAATATATTAATATTGTTATTATTATATTGTATTATTTCCATAAATAATTTTATATCTCCTTACGTACATTAAAATAACGCCAAGACAATAATAAGGTACCCTCTTAATGCATCATATGATTCTGACAGAAGATTCAATTTACAATTGAGAGATATCTGAAATTACGATAAATTATGTTATACAAATTTTATATTAAGATATTTGTCTTACAATTTCGTATAGTTGGGTTATTTTCTTGTATTTATGTAAAATATCGGTGTTTACAAAACAGTAATAATTTTTGAACTTCATGTTGTTATGCGAACTTGTAACACATAATTATATTAAGAGAAAATAATGGGCATACTTGTCTATATTTGAGAACTTTATTAAAAATCATAGTACAGTACCATTACCTTATGAATCCATTAATAAACTATACAAATGTTCCTTTTTATATTTTATATTAATAGTATGGTATGACTAAAATGTTATTATTGAAAGTAGAACATTTCAAGCACCAAGTTGCTTGTATAAGATTGGGACATAATCATCAAATTCAGCTTGATACATATTTCCAGCTATAGGATCGCCAAGGTTATATTTCTTTGCGAACTTTCTAATAGAAAATTGTCCACGGTTGTCACCGCTTCTGTTAGTTAAACGTTTCTCATCAAAAGTAAGTTTTTTAGGTTGCTTATATAAAAGAAAAACATAACGATGAAGGCCAGTTCCTTCTGGCGGTCCAGAGCCAATGTACTCGGAAAGAGTTTCACCCTTGCTAACGTCTGAGCCTGGTATGTTACCGACTAGCCAATGATGCCACTCACGAAATTTGGGATCTTTTCTGCTGGGTGCATCGGGATCTTTGAAAAAAAACGAAATGTACATTTAATTTTTTCTTGTATTAAAGCAATTATTACTTTGTATTGACAAATCAAAATAAATTTCAACTTACCTGTCATACAGAGAGTATAAAAAGTGCTGGTATCGCCAGTCCACTTGACCGTAGGTTGATCCTTAACTTGTGTAGGAGTTAAAACTTTACCAATCTCAACAGCAAGATTATTGGGATAGGCAACGTCCAGTACGGCAGATGGTACCTTATCAATGACATCGGGAACAACCCCATGTTTCTGCAGTTCCCCAGCCATGGAAGACAGCAAACGAGTTCCAACTTTATTAAGGATTGACTTATTAGCTATAAAGGATACTGGAAACAAAGAGAGAAAATATTTAACGTAATCTTATCGGTTCGACTGTTGCGTATCAACTGTTTTACACGGTGTAAATGAACATAATCGAGCGTTGTTGACGTTGCTATCAGATTTATCGCCGATAACTTCGTCTCTAGTAACCGAAGGGGAAAGAAAAAAAACCGAAATATCGTACTTCACTTCTCGCGACGTTGCTACAAACGTAAATGTGAAAGGATGATCAATATTACGTAATTGATAGAGGCAAATTTATAAGAATTATAAAGAATGAGTATCGCATTTTCTTGTTTTCTTTTTTTTTATTTTTTTACTTTGTTTTTTGTCATTACTTGCGTTTAGAAAAATCAGTCTCATGGTGTATGTAACACGTATGCACAAATTCGTGCACGTATACGAATAATGAACGTAGATACGTCGATACCTCGACAAAAGAATCAATTGAGTTTATTTAGAACGTACAAAAAGATTAACAATTTTGCCAACTCGATTCGCGTTATCTCATGCGTGTACGTGCCGGCTAGTAACGGGTTGATACACGTAATTATACGATGTTACGCGAGTTTAACCGAACGATCACGTAACGGGTGTATAAGGATAAAAAGGTTCACGTGCAAAGAAAAGAAATTGTACAGATCTAATAATAATAATAAAAAATAAATAAAAATAAAGAATAGATAGATGAGATAGATGATTAATAAAAATTTGATAAACAATTATCATCGTTAAAACGTCTTAAGTTAAATGTGATCGATTAAATAATTATAAAATCATTTATTGTACGATTTTTTTTTATTTATTTATTTTTTTTTAACAAACTCATATAAACATTATTTCCCAGTTTAAAAATTTTACGGACTATTTTATTTCGATATAGAAATATTTGCAATTTGTATCGCGAAGCCACGTGAACGTGATATTATTTATCAATCGGTAACAATACTCATCTCTATGGTATAATAATTATAATTATAGTCATTGTTATTAATTGTAAGATCAACGTGATAAAAAAAAATTATGAGAAATTTGACAAAAGTATAATCGCCTATATATATATATATATATATATATATATATATATATATATATATATATATATATATATATATATATATATAAATGATTGATCTTTATTTTCCGATTTGAATTCGTGGCGGCAAATCTGTAGCCCGTTAAATAGGAACAGTGTGTCCAATCAAACGCGAATGTATGTTTCTAGACATTGGAATCTCGTAGAATATTTTGAATTAAAGTACGGTAGATTATTGTAAACGGTAACCTAAGTTTGATAGTTCTAATATATTAATTCATCCTGATAGTTTGTATTTTAAAAGGTATTTTATATTTTGCATTTTCCTCTTCCAATGAATATTTTCTTTCATAATAATATCTTATACGTTGTTGCAGTATGAATTGTGAGGCACGTTATAGTGATTTTAATGTGGTAATAAAAGTTCCCTGTTCGGTGCAGCGATATCTACCTTAGTAAGTATTCCAATTATAATGGAGTTGTATCGGGGAGAGAATCTCAAAGAGACTGTCTGACACAACATGGCAGAGAATATTTTTATCCGATAATAATTCATAATAATTCTAATGCAATCTTGATATATATATATATGTATATATATATATATACATACATATTAAGAAAAGAAAAGAAAAAAAGAAGAAAGAAAGAAAAAAATAGTAAAATAAATAAATAAATATATAAAAAGGAAGAGAAAGTAAAGTTAAAGCTTTCTGTTTTATTTGAAGTGATATTGATTTAATCAAACACAATGGATATACGGGGAATCGAAGTGACAAATCAGCTTAGAGTAAGTATAAAAGAAAAATCCAAATACCTGTTTTGATTGTATGTACAATTTGAAATGTATTAATAAATTTTTTCATGTTCATTTTCTTTTTTTTTTATTTGTTTTTTTTTAGAGTGCTATACGTGCAAAGTTATTAGAGTTAGGGGTACGTTACGATGAGGAATTACCAGATTATATTTTAGTAATGGTAGTGAATAAAAAGTCTCGTCAACAAATGCACGAAGATTTATATTTATTCTTAGAGGACAGTACAACTCCGTTTGTAGATTGGCTGCACGATCAGGTTTTAAAGAAGCTTCAAAAAGTAACAGTCGCAAAGAAGAAGTCTTCGAGAGAGTTTGTACCCACTGTTATAGTTAAACAAGAGGAGGAAAGGAAGAAGAAGAAAACATCTACGACGTCGTTCTTGGAAGATCAAACTACTGAACAGAGTGCAGAGAAGTCTCCTGTTAAAAATATAAAAGATGATAAATCTTTGCATAAAGTTGGAAAATCGGTTCCAACGACTCAAAGTAATTATGTAAATCAAGTTAAGGGCTTGGATAAATGCCCTAAGGCAGCGCATAATGAAAATAAATCTAGTAACGTTTCCATGCCTACGAATCATCACTTACAAGAAAGTAATACTACGAAGGATAGTACTACCTTGGAAGGTACTACTAAATCTGCGGATATTAATAGGAACTCAAAGACAAATAATACTTCATTAAGAAGTTTAAAGAGACCTTTAGAATCTGGAAATGAACATTATGAATCTTCAGAGAAAAAGCATAACGACGGGAAATTATCCAAATCATTGGAACAAAATGACAATTCACCGGAGGACAATGTCAAGAAACTCAAATCTTTTGTAGTCTCCGTCAAAAATCGTCTTGGCGTTGCATCACCGAGAAAGAAATTCGAAATTTACAGAGAAAGAGGGGATAATGAAGCAAGACACAAACAGTTGGACAGACGATTTGATAGGAAACGATTTAATAATAGTCATAATACAAATTCTCAACGCAATAGAAACTTTGAAATGGAGGAACGTACGAAGAGAAACAGGGAGATAGAGATAAGACAACAAGAAGTAGAAAGAGTGAATGACATAAAAAGTCGATTGGGTACTATTAGAAATGATCGATCTAACAAAATGCTCGATTTGAAGGATAAAGGAAATTCTAATTTGAAATCAAAGATACCCGAAAAACCAACAGGTAATGTAAAGGATCGTCTTGGAATTAGCAATGCTCATAGACCTCAGAAATCAACATTACAGACAGCGGAATATAAGATTAACAAATGCTTAGAACAAGACCGTAATACTTTAACGAGCAACAAGAATATAAAGAATAGACTAGGACCGTTAAAAAATAATTTCAAACCGGTAACCTCTAAAAATTATTTGAATCCTCTTACTCAACCTTCTCGTGTTGGTGAAGATGAGGATCCTTTGCAAGTACCCATCAAAGCAGAATTAAATGACGAAGTGGATGAAGTAAATGCTGGTCCTCTCAAATCTCATATAATAGCAGTAAAAAAATCTATACCGCCAAAGACTGATAAAAAAAGAAATAAAGCTATAGAGAAAGTTAATAAAAAGGTATCAAATAAAATGGACGATGAAGAAATTGAAGACGCGAAGCTTCCAAGTAAAGTTATTGTGACTCCAAGACCTTTGAAGCCTTTGCAGCCACTACAGAAACGCGCGACACAATCATTGTTGCTTAGAGCAGTTGCAGAAGCCAATCAGTCGGTCGTCAAACAGAAGAATCCAGAACCATGTTTATTGGTACGTATAACGAAATAACGATTAATCTTTTGTTTTAGTAATTCTTGTTTGAGAGGATATCCCAAACTGATTACAATTTTTTATTTATGTTCTGTAGCTGTTTAATTACTGATTACTTGATATGAAGACAAATCAAGAGTCCAACATTTCTAAAAAAAGTGCTCAAAAGTATGAATGGTATAGTTCTTGTAATGAGTGTAAATTTAAGGGTCATAATGATAAAAATGAATTGCACTGTATAGTTAGGAAGGAAAGGAAATAAAATTCTACCTGTTTAAGTTTTTCTATTTTATTTGTAACGCTAAATATTGATATATATACATATATATATATATACATATATATATGTATATATATATGTATATATATATGTATATATATATGTATATATATATATATATATATGAGATAAAATTGTTTCAGCATCAAATTTTGATTTATTAAGATATTATCATTTAATTAAAGAATCACTTTTGATAGGAGAAGAAACCAGTTTTGAAGCGTCTTAGGCCAACTCCGTCGAGGGAATTAAGCCAAAGTTTGTCTGTACGTTTTAATGCTAATAAGAGGCTAGTCATGGAGAAACTTCAAGTCGAATTAAATACAACGGACTCTGCGGAACCGGAACCTAAGCCATGTAAGTTATTTTGTTTATAAGAATAAAAAATTATTATAATATATATGTTTCTCTTAAATCATCACATAGATATGCCGCACGTCACCGACGAGCATATGGGAGTGGTGATGTCTTTATTCCAAAGAAGCGATAACAACCAAAAGTTTTTAGTTACTTTAAACGGATATAATAATAATCTTGCAAAGGAGAGAGCTATTTCTGACGACGAGGAGCGCTTGGAAATGGAGGTAAATAAAAATAAAACAAATTGAGATTATCGTTATTATGAATTATTATTATATTTAGATATTTTATTCTTCTTTCTGTTTTTTTTTCCTCTCTTTTTCTTCTATTCATCAGGTAAACGAGGACGATGAGATGGCACTCTTAACAGTACAGAATGATACGCTTGGACAAAGCGATACAGAATCAAATGCTCTACGAATAACGGAGGTGGAAGATGACGGCGACTCGATTACAAAAGACATGAACGAAGAGAACAATGAAAATTGTAACACGGAAAATGTTGATGCCGTTGAGAGTATACCAACGAAGAGAAGAAAATTGAGTCCGATAGTATATAACAGATCTCATTCACCGAGCCCAGTTGAAGTAAAGTCTACGACGGTATACGGTAGCGTAACAGTGACTAAACGTACGTAAAAATTCTATCATTACTATTACGATGACAAATAACGATGATTAGTAATTGCCGTGTCTTTTATTTTTCTTTTCCAACTTCTTTTTTTCTTTGCTTTTTATATACATTATAAAAAAAATTTTTTTTCTTTCTCCCTCTTTCCCAATATATACAGACAAGAAACCGAACGTAGAGAGCGGGGTGTCTACGGTGATCGATAAATCAAAAGAGAAATGTCGATATTGGCCTAACTGCACTCTCGGAAACAAGTGTGCGTTTATGCATCCGGCCGTTATGTGCAGGTAAATAAATATCTTATCTCTTTACGAGTGTTTGTTAAATATTTCATTTGTCTTTTTTTTTTTCTTTTTTGTTTTTCTTCTTGTAAGTTTATCTCAAAATAAAAATCAAACGCGAACGATCGTTAAGCCCATCCCCCCGAATGAGAAATAATAATTTCAATTTTGATTACGCACAGTGCATTCCCGGCGTGCAAGTTTGGAGATAAATGCGCTTACAAGCATCCAAAGTGCAAGTTCGGATTATCCTGTACAAAATTGGGATGCGTATTCTCGCATCCCGCTCAACAATGCAAATATCATCCATTCTGTAACAAACCTGCTTGCCCGTACTCGCATCCGGTGGTAACGGCGCATACAGCGTTAACGCCGGAAGCCAATACACAGAGGGCAAAGTTTACATGGCGAAGGAGCGATTGAAAATACACTCGTTAGGGGATGATCTTCTTCATAATAATAAGATCTCTTAAAAAGGATTTATTAATTGTAAATATTTCAGTTCGTTGGTAATATGATTCAATATATAAGTGAACTATGGCCACTTTGTACAGAGAATGAGATAAGGGAGAAAGTAAGAGAGAGAGCGAGAGAGAGAGAGAGAGAGAGAGAGGAGAAGAATATCAGAGAGATTAGTTGCGTTGTAAACTAAAGAAACAAAAAAAAAATATCTATGCCGAATATTAGTGTTCAAATCTTTCACGATTTATCTACATTTATTATACTTATTATATATGAACACGGTACGCTCTAAGAAAGAATTTGCATTTGTTAAATACACATAGTTTATCCGAAATATCGATAAAGTTATTAGGCAATATCGAATTTGTTTCATTATTAACGATTAAAAATAATATCGTCTATTACACGTCGTCGGTGTTATAATATAGAGACAAGTTTAACATGCTAATTACACTGATGAGGATTAAGAATAAGATATGGAGAGAAGAAAAAGAGAAGGAAAAAAAATGAAAAATGGATCGCTTAACCTACAAACAGACACACATACAGTTGTGAAATTTAAATTTATATATATATATATATATATATATATATATATATATCTACGTCGACCTAGAATTGATCGACCGTCTCTAAACCCCGCCCCCTATCCCCCCCCCTATCCCCAGTATGACGCGTGAAAGAAAAGAAATAATTTCTTTCACATAGAACCTTATGATATAATATGGTGTAATAAGAAATATGTAAGCGAATAATATTATATTATATAAATGGTATATATATATATATTCTTTTTTTTTCTATTTTTTTTTCTCTTCATCGCTGATATATATAGTGTCTCATATCTATTACTATTTGAAAGTTATATTGATTTTTTTCTTTCTTCTTCTTCTTCTTCTTCCTCCTCTTCTTCTTCTCCTACTTCGATTAATAGTTTCTTAGGGTTCTACAGTTTTTTCAAAAAATCTTCGAACGTTTGAATTAAAAGTAATCTTATTATTAAAGATCGTTATTAGTTTATATTGCATTAAATAGTGAGATGTAATAAATATAGAGGATTAGTGGTTCGAACAATTTACTTCTATGTATTTGTATCACATCCTAATTATTATCGTCTTTATGTGTATATATATATATATATATATATATATATATATATATATATATATATATATATATATATATGCATAGAATTGAAATAACCGGCACTTCATTCCTCAGCGGACCAGAGAACAATTGTCTTGAAAAAATATGTAAAGTATTAAAAAATAAATCGTACATATGCAAATAAGAGATATAAAAACGTAGATAATATTAATTACACGGATATCTATCTATCTATCTATCTATCTATCTATTTATCTGTTTATCTATCTATCTAACCATCTATCTATGTATCTATCTATTCATTTCTCTTACGAGTTTCTTTTACGAATTTATCTGATCAAAGATAGTTTTATTTTATTTTCATTTATTTATTTTTTTTTAAATAATTACGAACAACAAGACATAGAAGAAAAGAAAAAAGCGAGAGAACGGTAAAGAAAAAAGAAGAAAAATAGAACAAACGTGAAATACGATATATATATATATAACGTATAGGAAGGTGGTTCTTCGAATATTTAAATTTATTACATTACGTTTGGTCGTTAAATTAAAAAGAAAAAGAAAATGTTTTTCATATACATGGCAAGTATATACGTACATTGAAAAAGTAAATCATCGAAGAATTTTCTCTTGATAATTTTATACAAAAGGGAAATGTTTCGAGTACATGTCCGTGATTGGATAATAATAATAATAATAATAATAATAATAATAATAATAATAATAACAAGTGTTAATAATAATAATAATAATAATGTGTTAATAATAATAATAATAATAACGATAATAATAGTGATTTGTTTGGTCGTTTTTTAATTATTAAACAAAAAAGTGATTTCAAATGAATCATGGAATAAATTAATCCAATCGAATAGAATTAGATCGAGCTCTTTTTTTTTTTATAAATGAACTAACAAAGATACATAGAAGAAGAAAAAGAAAACGATCCGACGTATGTTTTATACGTACGTATATTTTTTCTTTCATACCATTTTTTTTTATATCTTTTTTTTACCAGATATTCACAAATGATACCAATTAATCAAATTTTCATTGATGATAATAAAATCGTTCTCTTCTTCTCTTTTTTTTTTTTTAGTTTTTTATTTATTTCTTTTCTTTAATTTTTTATTTTTTTGTTTATTTATTTTTGAAACTGACGTACACCGTCTTTATCGTTAATTATGTTAACAAGCTGCGTATGTACGTATGTATGTATGAATTCTGTGTGTGTGTGTGTGTGTGTGTGTGTGTGTGTGACTGTGTACGTGTGTGTATTTTTTCGAACGTTAGATTAGCATACGAACGACATAGAAGATCAAATAAATATATGGAATAGGACATAGATAAAAAAATCGACGATCCGGCACAATTGTCAGATAATCTCGTGATAAAAATCATTGCGGTGAAAAATTCGTCCATTATTATTATTATTATTATTATTATTATTATTATTATTATAATTATTATTATAATAATTATTATTATGATTATTATTATTATTATTATTATAATTATTATTATGATTATTATTATTATTATTATTATTATTATTATTATTATTTCTTTTTTTATTGTATTTTTACTTATCCTTCCTTTTTACCCCGTTTCTTTTTTTCTTTTTGTTTACTTTCACTACTTACAATTTTCAACATTCGATTATTCGAATATCTCTCTCTCTCTCTCTCTCTCTCTCTCTCTCTCGCTCGCTCTCGTAATAATTCGTATCGAACGAACATCAATGGTCAATAAACCTATCGTACTTGTAATGTTTAACTCTGTCTCTGTAAACGTAAAAATTCTATATAGTAAGTACTGTATACATAAAAGCATATATATAATATCCTAAACGCGTTGAGTTAATCTATTTCATTCGCGATAGAGATTAGATGTTGTTGTTCTTCATTATTTTATTTCACTAGTTTCCCTTCTCTTCTCACTTTTTCCAAAATTTTCTCACGCGTGTCCCTGTCTATGTTGTTGCTGTTGTTTCTTGTGTCGTTGTTGTTGTGTAGAAGTTGATGTTGTTATACTCATTAAAACGCGAGTTTAATTAAGTGCATCATCACTTGAGGCTTGTTTGGACCTTCCAATCTCATATATATATATATATATATATATATATATATATATATATATATATATATATATATTTATTTATTTATTTACATACATACATACATACATACATATATACATACGCGCACGTGTGTGTGTGTGTGTGTGTTGTATGTATGTATGTACGTATAAATGCATACGTTCGTTCTTTCATTAGTATTATTCTTTCTTTTTTTGTTCCTTTATTTTTTTTTTACACGTATAAGTTCGACCGTGTCACGTATAAATTGTATTATGTTGCCGTTCTGAAAAAAAAAAGAAAACGAAAAATTCGACAAATCGGTAATCGCAAGCGCAACATTCATTCATTCATTCATTCATTCATTCTCTCTCTCTCTCTCTCTCTCACACACACACACACACATTCTCTCTTCCTTTCTCTATAATTGTCAATTTTTTTTTAATAATCATATATCTCGTATATAAATCTACTTTATTATTATTTTTTATTTATTTACTTTTTGTTATTATTATTATTATACTTATTATTATTATTATTATTATTATTATTATTATTATTATTATTATTATTATTATTATTATTACCATTATTATTATTATTATTATTATTAATATTAATATTATTATTATTATTATTACTACTATATATATATATATAAATTTTTTTTTATAATGCACCGAGCATTGTTCGGGGAATATTTAATTCAATCGACGATTAGCGATTATATCATTTGAAAAATTTCATTGTTAACATCATCGAATCGTTATAATTCGAAATTGTTATTAATTGTTATTAATAATTGAATTAAATATTGCCTAACAGTTGGTACTTAAGGGGGGCACTTCGAGAAATCATTTTTTCTTCTTTCTTAGTTTCTTTTAATCTCTCTCTCTCTCTCTCTCTCTCTCTCTCTCGCTCGCTCGCTCGCTCGCTCGCTCTCTTAAACGTTACACACAATCTCTCATATATATATATTCTCACACGCATTTTTATTTTTTTTCCTTCCGTTTAAACTTGATACAACACACACACATTAATTAATTACACTCACGTATGTTACTTACGTAACTTGTGGATTATTTTATTTAAGGAGAACAAATTTCTTATCTCTCAAGGCTTAATAACAATTTTTGTCAAAGGTTCCTCTTTTTTCCCCTTTTCTTCTTTACTTTCTTTACTTTCACGTTGGAATCATCAAAGGCGCGTCAAAAGAGAGAAGAAAAAAAAAAAAACAGAAAAAAAAGAGAAGAAAAATAATGAAATTCATTAATTTCAAGAACATTTGAACTTCTTCTCGTTTCAACGTCGTGGACATTAGAATTTTTCTCGTAGAAGTAAGGGAGAAAAGAAAAGAAAAGAAAAGAAAAAAAAATTAGGAACATCGTTTTTACATTAAATACAATTAATTAAATTGGTGTGCCATATATAGTGTGCAGCCGCCAACGAATATATATATATATATATATATATATATATATATATATATATATAATTCGTTTAAATCTATACCCCGATAATAGGGTTAATTTTATCAAAAATTGTATAATAATACGATCGTTATATAAAAGATCTTCCTACGACAACCCTGTTCCTATTTAATGCATTAACGCACAATATTTTCTTTCTTTCTTCCTTTCTTTTTTTTATTCTCATCTTTTTTTTTTATTTTTTATTTATCTTTCTCTTCAAATATTATCGCAAAGAAATCAGAAAAGAAGAAATACGTCGCGCGTACCTGTAATATTCCATTACTTATCCATTTAGATATGTTTCTTTAAAATTAACAAAAGTCGTATCGATCAATTAAAATTCGCAAAAGAAAATTATTATACTTACATACATATACATATACACGTACACACATACATACATATACACACACACATACATATATATATATATATATATATATATACACACACATACGTGTATGTATATATATGTACGTGTAAGGTACAAGAACCTATTTACGCACGCGTTATTTCCGTTCAATAAAATATTTCGAACGTAATATATAACTTTATATTAATTTAATTACATATATATATATATAATATATAATATAATATATATATAATATAATAATATATTATAATTACAAATAATTATTTAGTTCGTTAGCGTTATTAGTTCTATAATATTTTCACTAGATTTGTAAAATGTCCCTTTCTATCTTCTTCTTCTTCGTCTTCTTTATCTTCTTCTACGTTTTTTTTCTTCCCTCTTTTTTTCATTTTTTGCTTTTTCATTCCATCTTATTTTTTTATTCATTTTTGTTTTATTTTCGATTCGCGTTACAGCGAAGAAAGAAAATATTAGCTAGCCAAAGTGCGAGACGTGGAATTGGCCGAGATGATTGAGCTCGGTTTATTTTGATTTTTATCACAGGAGCTAATTTTTCAGCCTTTTCAGCACGTCCGACTTTGCGCCGTCTTTACTTTTTTCCCTTATTTTTTTTTTTTACTTTTTCTTCTTCTACTTTTACCTTCTCTTTCTATCACTTTCTTTCTTTATCCTTTTTACTTTCTCTCTCTCTCTCTCTCTCTCTCTGTCTCTCTCTCGCTCTCTCTTTTTCTCTCTATTTTCTTTTTCTTTCTCTTTTCAACACTCTCGTTTCTTCAATAATTCGATGCGACGCGTTTCGTCGCGTCGATGACACGAGAAAAAAGGAAGGAAGAAAAGAAAAGGAAAGAACAAAAAATCAAAAAAAAAAGAAAAAGAAAGAAAAGAGAGAACACACACGGGGTGGGACGGGGAGATGGTGGGGTAGGAGGATGGGATAATCTAACTAACTAACGAAAACGAGAGCTTGGAGTTTTGTTAAGAAGAAGGAGGAAAGAAAAGGAAAAAAAAAAGAAGAAGAATGAGAAGGAGAAAAAAGGACG
>OU426869.1:1705021-1707521 GCA_911387685.1 Dolichovespula media
CAAGTTTATTGGTTTCATCAACATCTCTATGTTGAACGGACCGAGCAAACGATCGGCCACCTTGTCGAAGGCCTCTGTTTTCGTTATAAATAAATAAATTAGAAAAAAAAAAGAGAATAAATGAACGAATGAATTGAAGTAATGAAGAAATGGAGGGAAGAGGAGAGATTAATTAAAGAAGACTAAAAATAAAGAAACCCGGATCGAAACATGATCATCGAAACACGACGATCGAAAGGAGAGAGACAAAATGTATATAATGATAGGATATATATATACATAGGTAGGGGATCGTTTTACTGACCGACAAATTGATTCCATTCGCCGTCAAGCGCCACGTGCTGTGCTAAACACCCCTTCATTACGTTAGTACACATGTCGCCGCAAGCCAACACCTTCCCTGCTATACCGCTGCACGAGAGACAGGCCGTCATTCTTGTCAACGCCGCAGCACATTCTGGCGATGATTTTAACTACGAATACATATATGTATATATAAATATATATATAAATATAAAATATAATATTATATTTATAATAAATAAATATAAAATATTATATACATAGATATTATAATATATATTTATTATATAAATATGTATGTGTATATATATATTATATTGGGCTGACAACTAAGTGGTTGCGAATTTTGTCAATAGATTCTTATTTAAAATCCACAATTACTTAGTTACCAACCCATATATATATTTATTATATATGTATATACATATTATATATATATATATATATATATATATATATATATATATAGACACACACACACATATATAAATATCTATATATAATTATCAGGAGAATAATAATTAGGAATAATTGATCAATATGTGTCATCGAAGAATTTCTGATTAGATCTTTCGTTCGAACGAATTTAACTATATATTTATAACTATATATATATATATATATAATTATTACGGGAATAATAATTAGAAATAATCGATGCATGTGTGTGTGTATTAGGGTGTTCCATAAGTTTCTTCCTCTTTTTTGATGCGAAATGAATACACGATATGGAAGAAACTCAGGGAACACCCTAATATATATATATATATATATATATATATATATATATATATATATATATATATATATATATATATATATATATATATATATATATATATATATATATATATATATATATATATATATATCGCCAATGAGTTTCTGGTTAGATCTTTCGTACGAACGAAATTTAACATTTTGAAAATTGATGAGGAATTTAAATTTTAAATATGAACAAAGAATGACAATCGTGACGATAATTATTTTGACATCGAAGTAAAAATATATCTATTACGAATTCAATTTTATATTTAACGAATCGAATTCATTCGATTCTCTTGCAAATGAAAATTATTTTTCGTTATTATTTTAAATAAAAGGTTATGGAGCATAATATTTTAAGAAAGATATGCCGAAATCGAAATTATCCTTTTCGATCGGAGTTTGTCGAAAAAATTTTTTTGTACGACGATGGACGATCCAATCAGAGTATACCTGAGTTAGATCTTTTTCGAATTATCAGTCGTGTTAATTCGAGGTCCTTTTTGAGGACTATCGAATTTGATGAAAAAAAAAAAACAAACAAACAAAAAAATAAATAAATAAATAGAACGCAAGATGTAACATATAATTAATGTAATTGATTATAATTAATTATCACCAGCACCGTAAATACTCGAACTCATCGATATCAAATCCAATTATTGTTTAATTCTAATTCTTATTCTTCTTTTTCTTCTTACTTTCATTATTATTATTATTATTATTATTATTATTATTATTATTATTATTATTATTATTATTGCAAAAAATTTTCATAGTTTAAAACCTAAGCATTAATAAGGCGTGTACGTTAAAATCAAAATAAAAATGTCGATATTGATCGACGATGAACTTTACGTTTCGCTTTATAATTTTTGTTAGAAGAAACAAAAGGGTTAAAAAGAAAAAAAATGAAGAAAGAAAAGGGGAAACAATTGTCTGTGAAAAACAATTTTGATTTGCAATAAGTCGAGTTTGATCGCAATGAAAAATCATTAACGAAGCACGCTAAATAGAAAGAGATCATTGATCAATCATTTCCTGGGTCTCTTATCGTGACAAATTAATTTCCTGTTTCTTATTTTAATTTTTTCTTTTTATTGAATTAATTTAAATTAATTTCCTGTTTCGTTTTATTTTTATTATTATTATTATTATTATTATTATTATTATTATTACTATTATTATTAATTTTTATTCATCTTAATAATGATCTTTTAAAGATCGGTTTAATAAGGTAACATCGTTATTACCGTTTGCATGTTCTTAAGAACATCAGCGGCTACTGTTAGAGCTTGACTGAAGGCTCTGGTAGAAACGAAAGATCTTTTTATTTGAACGCTGAGCTTTTGCGGTACATCCCCGAATGGCCTCATTTCCTTCATGTGATCGCCCACGCATTCCAAATACTTATCGTCGAACTTGTACTGAC
>OU426869.1:1710021-1712521 GCA_911387685.1 Dolichovespula media
AGTCCACCGTTTTAACGTCGCTACCCCTCTTCTCACTCTCTCTCTCTCTCTCTCTCTCGCTCTCTCTTTCCCCTCTCTTCTTTCTCTTTTTTCTCTCTTTTCTTTTCTTTTTCTCTTGCAAGAGCTTATGAACGTCCTGGGTACGTGCGTGCATGTGTGCCTGCGCTTGCGTTTAAGTGCGTTTTAGCGTACGTGTGCATCTGCGTGTTGCACTCGTATGTGTATTACGTATGACAGGGAGAGAGAGAGAGAGAGAGAGAGAGAGAGAGAGAGAGAGAGAGAGATCCGAAATCGTTCATTTCACGACGATATTAAATGAATTAACGAATGATCGTCGATACGAATACGATATATGAGTTTTCTTTTTTCATTGTTCGCCGTCCCGTTAAATAACGATAATAACAATGGTAACAATAATAATAATTATTATTATAACAAAAAAAAAAAAAAAAAAAGAAAAATAAAATTAGAAAGAGAAGAAGAATGGAAAAAAATATCTCGCACGTTAGTCGACAATGACACCAACAAAAAAAAAAAAAAAAAGTGTAACGTAACCGCGTTAGAATGATGTCTCGCTCGGGGCGTCTTTCTCTCTCTCTCTCTCTCTCTCTCTCTTTTTTTTCTTTCTTTGATATCTCCATCCCTTTTTCTACCAACGCCATTGACGTTACGAGGAAAATCAGTGACGTGACGCGCCGTCAAGATAAAAAAAGCTAGGCGAGATCTAACGATCCTAATTAACGAAATTACTCTGTGCGGTGCGACGCTTCTAACGGTCCGTATTCGAGGTCTTCAATCTTTTCCATAGTCTACTATCGTACAGTTAACGTGCGACCTCTCTCTCTCTCTCTCGCACGTATATATACATAGTTATACACTCTTTCCTTCAACACCATCCCCGTATGCGAAGTTCCTTTGAGGCGGTACCTAGCTCTACCTAGCTACGTATCCACTTTACTTAGCACTCTGCATGATAGGAGTTCACAGAGAGCCTTCTAGACTCGAATACGAGAAGGGTTCTCTTCCGCGCTTATACAGGGTGTCGCGAATGCGTCTCGGCCGCCTTGATTTTGCCCTGTTACGTTAGTAACGTTCACTCTCTCCTTCTCTCTCTATCTCTCCTTCTCTCTCTCTCTCTCTCTCTCTCTCTATATATATATATATATATATATATATATATATATATATATCTATTTATCTATCTATCTCTTTCTGGCTCACTATGGTACACTTTGGTCTATCTATCTATTACTCTAAAATTGTCTCTTATTTAATTAACACCATCATAGGAAGAGAGAGAGAGAGAGAGAGAGGGGGGGGGGAGAAAATTTGCCCAGATTGATGTCTGTCCGTATAACTAAGAGATAATTAACTTTACATTGAGTTAAGTTATGTTACTCTCTCTCTCTCTCCCTCTTGAGATATATACATACATACATACATACATACATACATATATATATATATATATTTTTTTTTTTAATTGATTCTATAACAAATGAAAAAGAACGAACGTGAGTAAATATGTTGACAAGCGATTAAATACCATCTAATAATTTCTAATTATTATTTAAATAATCAAAAACAATCTCTTCTGTTATCTCTGATATACCATTTTATCTTCCACACATATATATATATATATATATATATATATATATATCGTTTCATCGTAATATATTATACCTATATCCTATTAATTGGTTATTAGTTAATTAGGATCCTATCGTTACAAAGAAAAGCAAAAGAAAAAAAAAAGGAAGTAAGAAAATAAAAAAAGCAAAGAAGAACAAATTCTTTTAAACGAAAAAAAATAACAAAAAGCGCATATATTCTCGTCGATCGATCGAAAACTTGAAACTCGAAAATAAATTATATATCGTAAACGCGTTC
Source organism: Dolichovespula media (assembly GCA_911387685.1). Taxonomy (NCBI): domain Eukaryota; kingdom Metazoa; phylum Arthropoda; class Insecta; order Hymenoptera; family Vespidae; genus Dolichovespula; species Dolichovespula media. The sequence continues at coordinate 1,711,915 of OU426869.1, forward strand.
GAACGAACGATTTATGTTTTGATCACGAGTCACCGAGCGGAAGGGGGGTCGGAGGAGAAGGAGTAAATCAAAATAGTTTAAAGTAAAGGAAACTCAAAGAGCACGTAGGTTCACCCAGTAGAGTCAGGACTGATGCTTGCAGTCTGGTGGGCTGACTGTCCCGACTGACTGACTAGCTGACTGGTTGGCTGGCTGGTTGGTTGGTTGGATGGTTGGTTGGTTGGTTGGTTGGTTGGGCTGGCTGGATGGTTGGTTGGTTGCTTGGTTGGTTGGTTGCTTGCTTGGTTGGTTGGTTGGTTGCTTGGTTGGATTCGAAAGGGTTGAGGAAACGTGAAGGAGTTTCGAAAAGGGTTTGAAACGCAATTACGTTGTCCGAGAGACATTCGAAAGATGGTATGAGGACCGATTGTTAGTATTACCTGTCAAATTTCATAGACTTAGATAGAATGAACATCCTATCTGACACGCGAACGTCGTCACCCTTGTGTTCACTCACTCTCTCTCTCTCTCTTTCTATATATCTCTTTATCTCTCTTGATCTCTATCCATCTAACCCCTTTTCCATTGAATATTCACCGACGGCAGGGAAACCACAAACGAGACTGTT
>OU426869.1:1715021-1717521 GCA_911387685.1 Dolichovespula media
AATTCGCAATAAAATCGTTTCATCTAGATCGAACCCTTCTCGGAGGTTCTCAAAGATAGGAAAAGGATGTCCCGTTTATAAGGTAGGTATGTCCGTTCGAGGAGAATAACCCTCGGGAATGTCAAAATCGTCCGTGTAACTCCCTGCCCAAGGAAGCTACCAAGCCCTCCGTCAAACCTCTACCAGTGCTGCCCGAGCCAAGGTTCCTCCTACCGACCAACCCCCCCATTCCCACCCTCCTACCTCGACGTCCGTGTTCGTGGTTTAGTCGGATACAAAGGGAAAAAGCTTGAGGAATGGATAGGACTGGACTGGATTGGACTGGACTGGTGCAGGATGGGGTGCAGGTTGTTATGGGGACTTGGGTGATGGGGTATAAAGGTGGATGAGAGGGTGACGGAAAAGGGATAACAAAACTGAGGGTTGAGGGAGGGGTGACGGAGGGAGAGGATTGTCGCGGAAAGTTCCTAGTGAGATGGCTGAGTACGTGCGTACGAGAATCCACCCATCGTTTCCACCCCGTCCACCTTCCAACCCCTCCACTCACTCTCTCTCTCTCTCTCTCTCTCTCTCTCTCTCTCTCTCTCTCTCTCTATCTCTCTATCTCTCTCTCTTTTTCCTCCTTTTTTTCTTCTTCTTCTTCCTTTTTTCTTTCTCCCTGGGTTTAATTAAAAAAAATAAATAAATAAAAAAAAAAAAAAAAAGAAGAAAAAAAGAGTCTCACGAGTTCTCACTCAGCATTGAAGAAGGATCCTATCTAAAGGGGGTTCGAGGGGAGCCAGCTCGTTGTCAGTATCCACTCTCACTTGTTGTATCTCCCCGAGGCTCGAGGGACAACAGAAAGGGTGAATATGAAATTTCGAAGAAAAAGAAAACAAAACGAAAAGAGAACGAAAAGGAAATTCGAGATATTCTTTTCAATTATCAATACAATCTTACGATTTCATTACTTTTATCATTTCGATCGTAAATTTTAATGAGATTATCTTTTTTTTTTTTGGGGGGGGGGGTTTCTTTTTCTTTCGTTTGTTCTTTTGTTCCTTTCTTTCTTTCCTTTTTCTTTCTCGTTATCATATCTCGACAGTATCGATCGTCGATCGTCGATCGTAGAACGTCATTCATGAAATGATGAAGACGAAGAATGAAGAACGTTATTATGTTTGATTTATCGAGATAAATTCGCATAATCGACGATTCAAATTACGTACGAATGGTCAAGCAATGGTATTCGGTTAGGTTATATGGCCTTATAATAAAAGGTTATATAAGATCTAATCATCTTTGTTTTTTTCCCACTTCGTATGTTACAAGAATGGAGATTATTAGTTGGAAATCGTTGAATTAGATAAACAATCTCAACGTAAACCCTGATTTATCGTAATACGTCTTTCCACGAATCTACGATTTGTTTCTTTCTTGTTTCTTTTTCTTTTAAATGATTAATAGGAATAATAAATAATAATAAATAAAATCGTTTCAATTGTTAACAATAAAATTGTTATTTCGACGGACATTCCCATCGCGGAACTTTGAACGCGATTTTTGAGTGATTTTTTTCCTTTTCTTTTTTTTTTTTTTTTTTTCTTTTTAATGACTTCATCAGAATATTTCGAGAATCGAAATTATCAGTTCGAAAAATCAATACTGATCGGATTGTGATCAAAAACGCTATTAATTTAATTTAATTTAATTTATTATTTTATTAATTTTATTTGATTTTTATTAAACGCGTTAATTTTATTTGTGAGATTAGATCGGAACAAAAGAAATAGAAAAGTAAAGAAACTCGGACTCCCTCCCCCCCAATTTTTCGCTAATTGTCGTAAACGAGACATATCCATTTTCATTTCTTGTTTCTTTTTTAAATCTTTGACAGAAGAAAATTTTGAAGGAAAGGCAACGTACTTGAGATTTCTCGATATCAATTTATAATTCGACTTTAACGTCGTTGAAACGTAAAGATATTTTTATCAAAAAGGAAAAGAAAAAGAAACAAAAAAACAATGTTTTGTATTCATACGCGTTGGTGTTTCACGAACGATTAAACGTTAAAGAATTGTTTCGATTTCAAACCACCCTTTAAAAACCACCCCGTTAAAAATTCCCCGTGAATACACCTACGGAGAGATATTGTTTTCTTTTTCTTCTTTTCTTTTATCGATTTTTCTTATTTGTATGACATCGTCGAGTAACAATGATCGTCGTACGAATTGATCGATCGTACGATCGATCGAACAAATTAATAACAGCGATCATTAGCCACTGCACTACGATCGAGTTTTATTAATCGATGATAAAAAAAATTAATCGTACGATTTAACGATGGATCGACGGGATCCTCGCGATCCTTGATCAGAGAAGCGAAAAAGTCTCAAAATTTTAACGTACCATAGAGGTCGGAATGAAAAAGAAAAAAAAAAAATTTTAATTAACACGATTTAATTTACGATCACTTTCGTTACTTTCGATATGGCTTAACTCGGGCTTTGTCCTTTTTTTT
>OU426869.1:1722521-1742521 GCA_911387685.1 Dolichovespula media
TGTTGTTATTATTATTGTTATTATTGTTAATATTGTTATTATTATTACTATTATTATTATTATTATTATTATTATTATTATTATTATTATTATTATTATTATTATTATTATTATTATTTTTATTACTATTATTATTATTATTATTACTATTACTATTATTATTATTACTATTACTATTATTATTATTACTATTACTATTACTATTATTATTATTATTATTATTATTATTATTATTATTATTATTATTATTATTATTATTAATATGATTAATCGATGAAAATATTATTCATTGATCTTATATCTTGGACCGAAGAGAGAGAAAAAACATTATGATCATAATTATAATAATAATAATAAATAAATAATAATCATTATTATCGTTATAATTAGTATTAATATGATTAATCGATGAAAATATTATTTATTGTAAGATCAAAATTTTGGATCGAAGAGAAAGATAAAACATTATGATCATAATTATAATAATAATAAATAAATAATAATCATTATTATTCTTATAATTATTATTAATATGATTAATCGATGAAAATATTATTTATTGATCTTACATCTTGGATCGAAGAGAGTAAGAAAAAAGCAATATTATTGTTATTATTATTATTAGTAGTAGTATTATGATTATGATTATTATTATTATTAATCGATAAAAATATTATTTAATGATCTTACATCTTGCATCGGAGAAAAAATTAAACTATTATTATTATTAGTATTATTATTATTTTTATTATTATAATAATCATCATCATCATCATCATCATCATCATCATCATCATCATCATCATCATCATCATCATCGTCGTCGTCGTCGTCATCACCATCATCATCATCATTATCATTAGTATTTTTTTTATTATTATTATTATTAATCGATAAAAATATTACTTAATGACTTTACATTTGGCGTCGAAAAGAGAAAGGAGAGAAAGAGTTAGAGAGAGCGAGAGAGAGAGAGAGAGAGAGAGAGAGAGAGAGAGAGAGAGAAATAACATATAATCGCGCTCTGTCATTTTTATTCATTTTTTTCTCTTCTTCTTTCTTATTCTTTTTTCTCTTTTTTCTTTATTCTTTTTTTCTCTTATCGCCACCGATATAAGACGCGCATCATCCCTAAACGTAATATCGTGAAATATCGCGAAAAAGAATAAAATAGAAAAAAAAAAAAAAAGAAACGAATTCGTCGCAAAAGAAATTAAAATCTCCCGGTCGAACTTCAATTAAAAGATTTATTTATAGATCGTCGGATCGCAAGGATTATCAAACTTAAATTAAGATCGAAAAGAAAAATAACGAACGACGGGATCGGTCGGTGGCTGTGTGAGGTGAGGCAGGGGAGGGAAGAAGAGGAATCCGAGGGTGGTTGTGATGGGGTACCACGGAGGTGGTTCGTTGGGTGGTCGGGGGGGCCAGGGGAGGGGAGGAGGAGGAGGTGAGTGGGTTTGGAGGATTGCGAGTTTATTGATCGCACCGACCGTTGCTAAAGACAGACCACGCGTTTAATTCGTTCGTTCTGTGATCAAAAGCAAATCCGATCGTCAGTTTCCAAGATTGGCCATCTCTCTTTCTCTCTCTCTCTATTTCTCTCTATCTCCCTTTCCCCCACTCCTCTTTGAAATCGTGAAATTGACGCATCTGCGTGTTACTGACGCCATTGTCCTCGTCCTCGTCGTCGTTGTAGTCGTCGTTTATAGTCGTCGTTTATAGTCGTCGGTAGTCATCGTTGTAGTCGTCGTCGTCTTTCCTTCCTCTTCTTCGGGAAGAAAGGGTGATACCTAATCGAATTGGGACCCCTTTTCGTCTGGCTGTCCGCAGTGAAACCCTACGAATCGTAACTGGATACCACGTTATCCTTTCTGTTACCAACACGAACATAACCTTCGTTCGTATCGTACATATGTATATGTGTGTGTGTGTGTGTGTGTGTGTGCGCGCGTGTATGTATATTACATGAATCTTTAATAAAAACGAGGTTAAACGTCGAAACCACCCGATAATTTTGTGTACATTTAAACAATGTATTTTTGATTCGACGTTTTAACAACGAACAACGTTTCACTTATTTTTGGGGAAAAGCTTCGTTTCATTTTTTTCTCCTGTTTATTTATTTATTTATTTATTTATCTTTTTGAAATTTCATAAAAAATTCGTAAGTTTCCAAGAGAGCAACGAGATTATTTATATTGATATTTATTTTCTTATTTTCTTGTATGTATGTATGTATGTATGTATGTATGTATGTATGTAATTTATTTGTAGGTGTGCGTCTCGTCTTTTTTTTTTTTTTATTTTGATTGCAATGAAAAACTTGAAAAGCTTTTGCTTTGGTTATCTCAAACATTTTGTTATCATCACTCGTTTGATTTATTTGTCATAAACGTCTATCTGAGATCGATAAAACGACGAGGATCGTCGTTTGTTTATATTTGTTTATATTTGTTTATTAATAATTTCTTTTTCCTCTTTTTCTCTAAAGAGAATTAATAAAAATATCTGATTGATCGAATAGGATAAGAAACAAAAGAAAAAAAAAAAAAAAGAAATAGAAAAGGAAAACAAAGTAGAAAAAAGAAAAGTAAAAATCACAAAACTTTTGAATTAATCGGAATACTCGGATGATTATTTCGTATGTCTTACTCCATAAAAAAATTCATTTCTACGCGTGAAATCGTCGTGAAACATTTCTCTAACTATTTTCTTTATCTCTTTCCTTTTTCTTTCCCTTTTTTTCCCTTTCCCATTCCTCCTCAATAAAACAAACTCTGTAATACGATTGACCGTTGATTTACAATCGACCTGCCTGTAAAGATAGAACGACGTTATACGGATCCACTCAAATTGAACACGAATTTCGTCGGAGTGGAGAGAGAGAGAGAGAGAGAGAGAGAGAGAGAGAGAGAGAAAGAGCACCAAAATGAAACGAAAACAAAAAGTAATGAAAGAAGAAAAACGAAAAAGAAAAGGACAAAATGCAAAAAGGGAAAGAAAAGGTAACCGCAACAAGAAGAAATATGATAGACGGAGTGAGCGAGCGGAACGAAAACAAGAATCAAAAAAAAAAAAAAAAAGAAAAGAGAGAAAAAGCACGAAAAAGAAAAACCAAAAAAAAAAAAAAGGAAAAAATGAAAAAATCTTTTCTCGTTCCATAAATTTCACAATTTTCGACAGAGGGTGAGGGATCGGTATATATAGGGTTGGGGGAAGGGTGGGGGAAGGCAATCTAGCGAGCTACTACTAGACTGCGAGTGCACAAAAATGCATCGTTCGAATAAACGCGTACAGAGAGAGAGAGAGAGAGAGAGAGAGAATGTAAAAAGCTCGAATGTAGATGCGTTTTCGATCGATAATTGACGATATATCGAACGCTCGACCCCTCTCACTTAAACGCGGTGTTGCGCGTCCGTTGAAATTGGAAAATTTCCATTGTAAGTAGATTTTCGGAAATGGCGGGACGAAATTCAATTCCGCGACGAGATATCCAAGTTTCTCTCTCACTTTCACTCTCATTCACTCATTCTCTCTCTCTCTCTCTCTCTCTCTCTCTCTCTCTCTTTCTCTCTCACTCTCGTGCATTGCTTCCGCTCGAGAGTATAACAGGGAACGTTCAACGATGTTGCCGGAAGGCAACCGGCCATTTTTATTCGAATATATTAACGATGCGGAATCTGAGGAAACCCTTTCCTACGTTTTTTTTTTTTTTTAGACAACGTATCGATAATAATATATATATATATATATATATATATATATATATATATACACGCACGAATATGTGTATATTGAATTAATATTAAAAAAATTTATATGTATATTATTAATTTTTTATTATATTATTTTTTAATTATGTTATTAAGTCAATTTCTATATATTAGATTATTAAAATATTATTATCATTATTATTATTATTATTATTATTATTACTATAATTACTATTACATATAATTCTTATACACATATGTACGTATGTAGAATTTATATTAAATAAAAAAAAAAATATATATATATATATGTATAGTAATTTCTATATATAAAATTATTATATATTAAATATTTATTATTATTTATTATTATTATTAATATATATTTAATATTTATTATATATTAAATTATTAAATATTAAATTATATATATATATATATATAAGATGGTATATGATGATGTAGAAGAAATCATTGAATAATTGACAAAAATTCTTTCCTCGTAGAAATTTCATTAAATAATTAAACAACTGATCAATTATTTCCAAGAAATCAAATCCAATCTAATCTAATCAAAACTGAATGAAATGAAAAATCGATCGTCAATATATATATATATATATATATATATATATATATATATATATATATATATATATATATATATATATATATATATGTATGTATGTATGTATATATACATATGTATAAAAGAATGAGAGAGTTCACTGACCGTTTCGTTCCTCTCTCTCTCTCTCTCTCTCTTCCTTTCTCCCTCCCTCCCTCCCTCCCTCTTTCCACCTTCTCATTCTCCCTCTTTCTCTTTCTTTTTCTCACTATGTTTAGAAAACTTCAACCGGACGTTGTTGTCGCTTGGTCAGTGCACCCACCACGTTTTAAACACCACGCGTCGATTCTAAACTCGGCACGAATGAACGAACGAAGGAACGAAGGAAGGAAGGAAGGAAGGAAGGAACTAAGGATAAACACAGAAATATTTTACACTTTATAAACTTTAAACCCCGTCCTACTCCCTCCCTCCCTCCCCGACCTCCCCACCTCCACGTCCACCCTTCCGTTTACTTCTCCGCCTCCAAAACATACTCTTCTCTCTTTCTCGGACTTCGGTACAAGGCATGGAAGGAAAGAAGAAGAAAGAAGACATGAGGATGTGTAAGAACGTAAGTGGTGATGGTATTGGTGGTGGTATTGGTGGTGGTGGGGTTAAGGGGTTAGAGAGACGGTGGAGAGTTGCGGTGGGAGGGGAGAGGGGTTAGCGGGAAGTGAACCTCAGTTCGCAGACGATCGTAATCGAGAATTACTCTCCGTTCTACACCATTGTTCCTGAAAAGTCAAGAGTGAGAGAGTGAGAGAGTGAGAGAGTGTGTGTGAGAGAGAGAGAGAGAGAGAGAGAGAGACGGAGATAGAAAAGTCCCTTTCAACTTTTACCTTGTCCGATCATCTAGAAAAGCCCGGAAAAAGCACATCGGAGATTCTTAATTACGCGAATTCACGATTTTCACGTAGCAAATCCTCGTTTGTCTTCACTTTAACGAGATATCTCTTACGAGAGAGAGAAAGAGAGAGAGAGAGAGAGAGAGAGAATGCATTCACGATTAAATCTACCTTCAACGTATTTTCTCCCAATCCCTTTCGTACCGACACACACACACACACACACACACACATACATACATACATACATACATACATACATACACACACACGCGTATGTTCTCTCTTACTATTCTTTCGTTTCTTTCTTCGAATTTTTTATTTATTTATTTATGCCTTTCTATTCTTTCTTAATTAATTTTTTGTTCTTTCTTAATTGATTTTGTTTATCTTTTTTCTTTTTTCTACACCGGATCTTTTATTTATTTATCTATGCTTTTTTATTCATTCTTAATTAATTTTTTTTTTTATTTCTTTATTTCTTTTTTTTTTTTTTTTTTTTCTATACCGGAACGCATCCCTTTCTCCAAGACGAAATTCGCCCCGTCAATTTTTCCTTCTCCCGCGAAACGCTGGACCGAACGCAGGTTGGATTGATAGCGTGAAAGAAAAGAAAGAAAACTAAACGGAGGCAAAATCGAAACGAGAGAGAAAGAGAGAGAGAGAGAAAGGTAAAGGAAAGAAAGAAAGAAAAAAGACAATTACCAATAGAAATACAAAAAGTATTAATAAGAATTATAAAAAAAAAAAAAAAAAAAAAAAGGCAAAGAGGGGGTTGTAGAGGCTATTGGAAATATATAACGGGTGAGAACCGCCCAACGGGCAGACGACATCGTCGTTTCGATTCCGTTCGTACATAAAATGTAAATATACACGCGGCGGATTTCGTGACGCGCCACATTGTCGCCAAGGAAAATCGTTCCTATCCTTCGTCGGTTGCATTTGCATTCCAATCTGTCGAAGACAGCCGGGATCGTAACACAGCCGACGACGATCTTGAAAGTTGTCGTCTTCGTCTTCGTCGTCGTTGTCATAGTCGTCGTCTTCGTCGTCGTTGTCGTATCAACGTCCTCGAAGAATAAGAAGAAGAAAAGGAAGAAGAAGAAGAAGAAGAAGAAGAAGAGGAGGAGGAAGGAGGTTGCTTTGATCCGACACTGGCGTAAAGAATTCGATAAAGACTCTCTCAAACGATACTACGGATATGGGCATGACATTGTTCGGATAGTAAAAAATAAAATAAAATAGGAAGAAAAAAGAAAGAAAAGGAGAAAGAGGAATGAAAAATAATGAAAAAACATTAATAATAAAATAAACAGAAAATATAAAATATATAATGTAAAAAATAAATACATATATATATATATAAAATGTGAATAAATAAATAAATAAATAAATAAATAAATAAATGTCTCTTACAACGACATCGTAGAGGGACAGTTTGATTGTCGAGGATAGATAAATTAATCTCAAAAGCTATGATCCCTTTTCGAAAATGAATTAGTCGAAAACGATATAGTCGTGCAGTATCGTTCGATGGTAGTACACGTAGGATCGTTCTTTGCGATTGACGAGAGAAAAAAAAGAAGAGATAAGGACAGGAAAGAAAAGAATAAAAAGGATAAAAAAGGAAGAAAGAAAAAAGATTTATGAGTGAGAAAAAAGATTTGATATATCGACGCCAATGTGTTAGAACGTCGATGGAATATAATCTGCTCTAGTTTCTCTCTCTTTCTCTCGTTTCTTTTCTCCCTTCTTTTTCTTCACTTTTCATTTTTCATTTTTCATTTTTCATCTTTCTTATTTCTCTTTTATTTTTCATTTTTCTTCTACGTTTACGTGAAAGGAATGTCGATCGTGACAGGACACGTTTCGATCGACGTCTCCGAGACGCGCCTATCACATTTGTATGCGGTCGGTCGGATGAAAAGACAGATGATTTTTTTCTTTCTTCCTCTTTATATACATATATATATATATATATATATATATATATATATACATATTCACACACACATACACACACATATATATATATATATCCAAGGAATAAAAATCTTCTGGACGCGCGCATATTTTTTTTATATGAGTATATATATATATATATATATATGTGTGTGTGTGTGTGTTTGTTTGTTTGTGTGTATATAAATATATATTTCTTTTTTACTTTTTCTCGTGATTTACATTACCGACCGACACAAATTTTTAATGACTTTTTATCTCTCTCTCTCTCTCTCTCTCTCTCTCTCTCTCTCTCTCTCTCTTTCTCTCTTTAGTTTCTTCTGACAGTCCGTGGTTTACGAGTACCGATCATGTTTGGAATATAAAAATTCGTTCTAGCCAGAACGACATTGTTATCGTTCGTTCTTCTTGTGCGAGGAATACAAAAATAATAAACGAAAAAGGAAGAGGAAGAGGAGGAAGAAGAAGAAGAAGAAGAAGAAGAAGAAGATGAAGAAAATGAAGAAGAAGAGACAGAAAGATCACTGCCCTCAAAAGGTATCTGCACGTTCCCATTGAAAAGAATAAAGAAAGAAAAAAAAAAAAAAGAATAAAAAGAAGAAAAAGGAAGGAAAGAAATGAAATGAAATGAGACCAAAAAGAGTTGAAGAAATAACAGAAAGAAAGAAAGAAAGAAAGAAAGAAAGAAAAAAAGAGAAAGAAAAAGCAAACACGTCGGACGATTTTTCGATTCCTTCTCGTTTCTCCGTTGGTTCGAAGCGAAGAAAAACACACACACAAAAAAAAAAAAACAACAACAACAACAACAACAAAAGGAAAGAAGAAAAGTATCGAGAAGAAAGTCGACAACAAGAAAAGAGAAAAACCAAAAGAAAAGCAATCGTTCGAAAACTTTTTTTTATTCCCGACCAATTACAAGACACACGCGCAGAGAGAGAGAGAGAGAGAGAGAGAGAGAGAGAGAGAGAGAGACAGAGAGAGAGAGAGAGAGAGAGAGAGAGACAGTCTCGCCCGAAAAAAAATCATTACTCTTAGGAGGGTTTAGAATCCCCACCCCTATTCCTGCACCCCTCACATCTCCTCCCAGCCCTACCACCATCACCACCAACCACCACCACCAACCACCATTACCAACGAGGAAAAGCATGTTCGATGGTTCGGCTGTTTTATGGGCCACCTGTTAGAACGCACACCATTCGCCGTTTTGCCACCTTTTGTCTTTCGCCCGTGGTTCCTCTTCCTCCCCCTCCCCACTCCTCCGCCTCATCCAACCACTCCTCCTACTGCTCTCTACCACTACCCTGTCATCCTCCGGGTAGCTTTTATAAGAGCTAAATAGGACTCGCGGAACGTTTTTTTTTTTCTTTTTACTCGATCTTTCTCTCTTTCGATTTTTTCACCCCCAATGTATTTCACAGGTTCTTCATTAATTAATCCTATCCCGTTTCTCATCTATCCTTTCAGATCTTATTTGTTTTCTTCTTCTTCTTCTTCTTCTTCTTCTTCTTCTTCTTCTTCTTCTTCTCCCCCCCCCCACTTTTTTTTCCCTCTTTTATTCTTTTCGTTCTCTTCCTCGAAACTTTTCCATCGTTTAATGCGCGCATAGGTGAAAGGGGAAAGGGAAGATACGAAAAAAATGGCAGAGAGAGAGAGAGAGAGAGAGAGAGAGAGAGAGAGAGAGAGAGAGGGAGAGAGAGGGAGAGGGAGAGAGAGAAAGCTAGACCCGAGTGATATCGTAGGACGTTCTTTGAATTAATTGAATTATCCGATCCGTTTCTCTTTCCTTTCCTTTCCTTTTCTCTTTTTCATAATTTTTGTATTATTCAACGCGTACGCCTGTACGTAAACGGAAAGAAAGGGGTAAAAAGAAAAAGAAAATTGGAAAAGATGAGAGAAAGAAAACAAAGTAAACAAAATGCCGGGCTCGAGAAACTAATCGGAGTGTATCACTATGTTATCACACGTTATTAATTCGTTCCTGACTTTTTGTTTTTTTCTTTTTTCTTTATCCTTTTTTTTTCTTTTACGCTCTTCCTTTCACAATTCTCGATTATTTGATACGCGTATAAGAGAGAGGGAGAGAGAGAGAGAGAGAGAGAGAGAGAGAGAAAATTACGAATAAAAAAAGAACCTAGATTCGAGAAACGATATCGTAGTGTGTATCGAATTGTTATTAAACGTTCTTGATCGATTCCTCGATCTGTTCTCCTGTTTTTTCTTTATTTTTTTTTTTTATTTTCTTTTATTCTTCATCTCACAACTTTCACGATTCTCTATCATTTCACACGCCTGTACGTAATGTACGCGAAAGAAAAAAAAAAAAAAAAAAAAAGAAAAAAAAGGAAAGAAGGAACAAACAAAACGAAACGAAACGAAACGAAACAAAAAAGAACTAATCGAAAAAGGAATGGAGAAAAAAAAGTACTAGAAAAAGAGTACCAGACTCGAGAAATATCGTAGTATTCACGTGAGTACGACGTGAGTGAGACGAAGAGTGAAGGGATAATAAAAGGGGACAAGTGGAAGCGGAAGAGAAAAGTTAAACGAGGAATACTACGAGGATGATTCGTCCGTGCTTTAGGTGTCTCATCTAATTGTCTAAAACTAATGCTGTCGTAAATAATATATATATATATATATATATATATATATATATGTATGTATGTATGTATATATATAATATACGTAATACTGTTGTCACGAACGACAAATAGTAGCAACAGCGTTAGCAACAGCAGCATTCAGTAACAGCGATAGCAGGAAGTCTCGAATCCGAAAGGATTCGAGGACAACCAGATTTTGTCATTTCTCTACAAGGAGAGAGAGAGAGAGAGAGAGAGAGAGAGAGACGCTTTCCAACTGGCACGGAAACGCGTCGGTCTCGTAACCAATTCAACGTGTCCAACCCGCTCTCCCCCTCTCTACCTCCCTCACCCCTCAAGCATCCCTCTTCGAGTCGCATAGGGTAATGCAATATAACACGTGAAAGAGGGTGTCTCCTAGCAACCCTATGTTCTTCCCACTCCATTCTCTCTCTCTCTCTCTCTCTCTCTCTCTCTCTCTCTCTCTCTATACAAACTCTCTATCTCACTCGTACTCTATGTCGACCCTAAAACACCCTAAATCCTCTGCACGGCTAGGAATATACAATCTCGCTACCCGCGTTTCTGCAAGTTGTAGTGTTTGGTAGATAGGTAGATGGTTAGATAGGTAGGTAGGTAGATATAGGGTAGGTAGGTAGGTAGGTAGGTAGGTAGGTAGAGATAGGTGGAGATAGGTGGTAGGTAGGAACTATCTACACATCATCTACATTGAACGAATGAAATGTTCTCTCTCGTGTTTTCGCAGGTGTACCGACTAAACGATCAAATTCGATCAACGAATCCAGAAACCATCCAGAACACCCTTACCCTCACCTCCTCCCTCCCGCCACCCTATCACACTCTAGACATACTAAGCGCCCGTTTAACAATTTGCAGAGAAATTAATATGTCCGACGATAAACTGTTACTAATATTCCTTTTCTCTAATCGATCGACGAATCTCGATGGTCGTTCGTTTTATCGACAGGATAATATCGCGTGATATATTCTTCTCTCTCTCTCTCTCTCTCTCTCTCTCTCTCTCTCTCTCGTTTATCGATAAATCATGAAAACCTTGACGAGGACTTTCAATCCCTTTCTTTTTTTTTTTTTATCGACGAAGAATCGTAATCTCATTTGGAACACGCGGTATATCGTTTTTTGTTCCCTTTTTCTTTTTTTTTTTTTTTTTATAAATTAAATTAAATAAAAAAAAAGTGCAGACAAAAAAGAAAAAAGAAAAGAAAGAAAGAGAAGAAAGTCAATCGCGTGACGTAGGTAATAACGAGGTTTATTAAGTATTCTAATTATTCTAAAATCGAAATAATATATATATATATATATATATATATATTTATATAAAATATTGTATAACCAAGACGTTCTGTTAAGCACACTGAGCTTATATCTTTCTCCTTTGTCTATCACCGTTGTTCTTTCTCTCTCTTTTTGTCGCACACTCTCCCATTCCCCCTCTAAACCCACTATTTCTCTCGCTCTTTCGATTATCGAGCGCAAACGAGTTTCGATTTTCAGTTCAGGGGTAGAGCCGTGAAACTTCACAAATGCTTCTCTTTCTACTAACGTGCGACAGAGAGACACAAACACGCTTCGGGCTACCATTCATCGGGCCTACCCAGTCGTGCACGCGCGCATGTCGTTTTTGCGGATATTGTGGAGGGGGGACAGAGAGAGAGAGAGAGAGAGAGCGAAAGAGAGAGAGAGAGAGAGAGAGAAAGAGAAAGAAAGAAACGATGAGATTTTCTCTTATTCTCTCTCTCTCTCTCTCTCTCTCTCTCTCTCTCTCTCTCTCTCTCTTTCTATTTTTGGTCTCAATCGTGATCGTCGTTTTCGTTCGTGTAGTTAGTCGATCCTTCCTTTCTTTTTTTGTTTTTCACGCTTTCCCTCTTTTCTTTTACTTTCCATTTTCTTTATTTTTCTTTCTTTCTTTCTTTTTTTTTTTTTTTTTTATTATTTCAATTCTCTTCAATTTCCTTTTATTAGCAGGCGCGCATGCGCGACAAAAATTGTCGACTACGCACGTCGTAAGCTACGTTCGATACGCATTGCAAATTTTTTCCCCGTAACGCACAGGTCCGCCCCTCCCCCCCCCCTCCCCACTCCCCACTCCCCGCTCCCCGCTCCTTTCCATTTTGCAGGAACGATTTAAAGATACCAATGTATACGTACGTACATGCGATCGTTTATACGGATATGTACGTATTTACCTGAACGTAAAATTTTAAGTGTGGTTATGGTGCCGTAGGATAAGAGTGGAGAGGGAGGGAGAGTGGGAGGGGAGAAAAGGGGGAAAAAGGGATACGTTGCTTATAAGAATAAAGTATACGCTTACGTACATTGGAAATAGAGTTGAACGAAGCTTTTGAGAAAGAGAGAGAGAGAGAGAGAGAGAGAGAGAGAGGGGGGGGGGAGGGATAGAGAGGGAGGGAGATCTAACGCTTACGCACAAGAGAGAAACTAATAAATAATTATTGTTTGCTTTCTTTGCCTTCCCATATACAATTCGTCGGATTACTATTATCTATTTTTATCCTTAATTGTTTCGGCCAAACGTAGAGGGATAGATATTTCTGGTTTTCATTGTCTCGTAGAAAATTAATCAAAATCGATAATATACGCGCGGGCGTTATATGCGTGTGCGTATGCATACGTATATAAATAATATCGGTTTATTTGCTAATCTTTCGATTCTATTCAAACAATGTTTCGAAATTCGATTCCCAAAAGATTTATATACGTATACATCTACTCACATATATATATATATATATATATATATATATATATGTATATATATGTTGATACATATACATATATGTCCTAATTCTATCCCGTTAATAGTAGAATAGATAAAATTACGATAAAATCGATAAAGTCATTCTAGTTTTTAATTTTTTTTTTTTTTTTTTTTTTTTTTTTTTATATCCATCATCGAATGTGATATTCGAGATAGAAAGGAAAGAGAAATACAAAAAATATAAATAAATAAAAAAGAAAGTTATATATATATATATATATATATCAAGTATATAACAAATAAGGCCGAGGCAATTTATAATAACAAGAGCGATATATAAAGCATGCATTTCACGACGGCCATTTTCCCACGCCGGGACAACCATGATCATGTCCGAAACGTATTTACACACGACTCCCGCAGCGCGACAGAAAGAGAGAGAGAGAGAGAGAGAGAGAGAGAGAGAGAGAGAGAGAGAGAGAGAGAGAGAGAGAGAGAGAGAGAGAGAGAGAGAAAGAAACAGATGCAATGATGGGTAAACCCATGTATGGTTTACTCCATCCTAATCCTTCACACAACATTACGTTCAGTCCCGCATAAAATACAGTATGAGAGTAAATGAGAGAGAAAGGGATAGATAATATTCTGGACCATTAGCCGAAACATTGCTAAAAATAAAAGAAATAAAATAGAAACAAAAAGAGAGAAAGAGAGAGAGAGAGAGAGAGAGAGAGTCATAAAAATTAGAAAAACACCATAGACATGAGAATACAAATGGACAGAGAGAGTGAGAGAGTGAGAGAGTGAGAGAGAGAGAGAGAGAGTGAGAGAGAGAGAGAGAGAGTGAGAGAGAGAGTGAGAAAATATTCTGGACCATTAGCTGAAATATTGCCGAAAATAAAAGAGAATAGTAGAAGAAATAAAAAAGAGAAAAGAGAGAGAGAGAGAGAGAGGAAGAGACATAAAAACTGGAAAAACACCATAGACATAAAAATAAAAATAGACAGAAAGACGAAGAGTGTGAGAGAGAGAGAGAGAGAGAGAGAGAGAGAGAGAGAGAGAGAGAGAGAAAGAGTGAGTGAGTGAGTGAGTGAGTGAGTGAGAGAGAGAGATAGAGGAAAAAAAATATATGGGAAATATATATTCCAAGAGACGAGTCATTTTCTCCGGGGGAGCTTATTCTCTCTCTCTCTCTCTCTCTCTCTCTCTCTCTCTCTGTCTGTCTCTCTGTCTGTCTGTCTGTCTGTTACACTTTTCCATTATGAAGAGAAGTGAAGTGAAGAGAAATAGAGAAATATAGAAATAGACGTATAGATAGATAGAGATATTGATGGTGGATGGTTAGATGTGAGTTTGTACGAGTGTTGGTTACGAATAAGCAATGACGCTGCTAACGTTTACTGCTTTCGAGAACATCGCTCTCACCATTATATTCCATAGCCCACCACCGCGAATCCCCATTAAATATTTACTGCCTACCGAATCGTTCTATAAGGGTAACTTTTCCCAACCCCCAGGGGTGCCTTTCCTTCCCCACACCTCTTCCCCCTCCTCATCCTTCTCCTCTTTCCCTTTACCCTTCTCTGTTACTTATTCTCTCTCTCTCTCTCTCTCTCTCTCTCTCTCTCTCTCTCTCTCTCTCTCTCTCCTCGCTTCGTCTTTTTACTCAGAGACACAGAGACACTCTCTTAAAAGGAGACCGGGACGTAGAGACATAAACATAGACATTAACCACAGAGGGAAACGTCTAATCGTTGAGCTTCTCTCTCTCTCTCTCTCTCTCTCTCTCTCTCTCTCCTTCTCTCTGTTCTTGCGATCAATTCGCCAGAGATAGAGATAGAGATAGAGATAGAGAGAGAAAAAGAGAAAGAAAAAGAGAGTAAGAGAGAGATGGAAATAGAAAGAAATAGAATAGACTTTAAACGTCGACGTTCATCGTAAACGGTGTAACTGTAATTACATCAGGTCTACCTTTCATGATAAATAAAGATAGATAGATAGATAGATAGATAGATAGATAAAGAGAGAGAGAGAGAGAGAGAGAGAGAGAGAGAGAGACAGAGTTAGATAAAGAGAGAAAGAGATACAGTCCGTTGAATGAAATCGATCGTTAGTGATAAAGTATTTAGCTGTAAGCTTTCTCTCTCTCTCTCTCTCTTTCTGTATCTGTCTGTGCCTCTCTCTTTCTCTCTTATTCTCTTTTATGTTTCTTAAATCACCCATTGTTTCTCTCTCCGTATCGATTAACGACCACGACCTACGACAACGGACTACGACGATGACGAACTATGGTAGAACTAAAGTTACCATCTTTTTGTACTTTAAGATAGTAGGATTGAAAGAGAAAGAGAGAGAGAGAGAGAGAGAGAGAGAGAGAGAGAGAGAGAGAGAGAGAGAGAGAGAGAGAGAGATAGAAGAAAGATTTGTTTCTCCGCTCAAAATTCGACGAATCGTCGTACGCCCGTACAAATATTTGCCATATCCTTTCCACCAAGGTTTCCATTAATTTCCGCCCTATTTTCAATTTCCTCGAGAAGACGCTTTACTTTGTCTCGAGAAACTGGCTCCCTCGTCTCTCTCATCCATCTCTCTCTCTCTCTCTCTCTCTCTCTCTCTCTCTCTCACTCTCCGTTTCTTTGTCTCTCTTTGTCTCATACTCGAGGGTTCGAAATATTCGAAAGAAAGTAGGATTATATATAAATATATAAATAATATATATATATATATATATATATATATATATATATATATATACCAATTAAAGAAAATTATCATGCCCGAATAATTCTCTTTATTCTCTCTCTCTCTCTCTTTTTTTGTTTTTTTTTTTTTTTTGAATCCCATCCATCTGTTAATTTTAAAACGACGCTGCTCTTCGTAACCATTTTAAAACGTTTATTCCGACGATTATTATTTAATCGAGTGATTTGTCGGGATTTAGGGTGGAGTGGTGGTGGTGGATGGGAGGGGGGGGGGAGGGCTTGGTTAGAGATATTATCGAGCACATTTAAATCAACATTTCGAATAAACGATCGGTATTCGTGATAACGAACTACGTCGACGATCGATTCGATTTCGACGTTAACGACGATTAATACAAAGAAAAAAAAAAAAAAAAAAGAAATAAATAAATAAATAAAAGAGAAAAATAAATAAACGAATGAAAATGAAGAAAGAAATATCTCTCGATATTTGCATCGAATCATTCGCTGACCTTATGTTTCAGTTAATTCGTCATTATTTTATATTATACATATATATAGATATAAACGTAACGATCCGTAATATTTGCCGTTAAATCAGACGTACGCAACTCTTGAGACACTTAATTGTTATAATTGCATTATTATCAATTTGCACTGATCATTTATATGTAATGTTCGAAGGAATAGAAATATTTTATTAACTACCGACAACAACAACATGATGATGATGATGATAATAATAATAATAATAATAATAATAATAATAATAATAATAGCAATTAAATTTCATATTATCGTAGGATTAATATCAACGTTTACGTTAGTCGTTAAATATCGTATTAAATATTGATTCTGGACAAAAAAAAAAAAGTTCGTTAGAACGTACAATACGAGCGATAGAATTGAATTCGACGATTACGACGATTAATTTCGAAGAAAAAAAAGAAAAAGAGAAGAAAAAAATACGAACGTTTCCATTTAATCCGTCGCTCGTATGTTCAAGTTAATTCGTCATTACTTCATATAAACTTATTGATCATAGTATTTACGGATAAATCCGGATAAATAAAACTAAAATAAATGGACGTGACTCTTGAGAAAGTTAATTATTATAATTGCAGTATTATATTAATTTATATCGATCGATTAATATTATCCGTTGATATGTTATTATATAAAATAATATACATTTATATATACATATATATATATGTGTGTGTGTGTGTGTGTGTGTGTATAATATTCAAATAAATACAAATAATTCATTTAGCGATAACAACAACACTAATAATAATAATAATAATAATAATAATAATAATAATAATAATAATAATAATAATAATAATAATAATAATAATATTGGCATAAATATAAATGATAATAATATAATTCCAATTTTATTAACAAAATTTTTAAAAGAACGATCTATTCAACTTTTTTTTTTAATAAATATTATTGCTATGATAAGTGATAATAATAATAATAATAATAATAATAATAAAAATAATAATGGCAAAAATATAAATGATAATAATATAATTCCAATGTTATTAACAACATTTTATAAAAGGACGATTTATTGAAATTTTTTTTAAAATATTATTACAATGATAAGTAATAATAATAATAATAATAATAATAATAATAATAATAATAATAATAATAATAATAATAATAATGGCAAAAATATAAATGATAATAATGTAATTCCAATGATATTAACAAAATTTTATAAAAGGACGATCTATTCAACTGTTTTTTTTAATAAATATTATTACAATGATAAGTGATAATAATAATAATAATAATAATAATAATAATAATAATAATAATAATAAGAAGAAGAAGAAGAAGAAGAAGAAGAAGAAGAAGAAGAAGAAGAAGAAGAAGAAGAAGAATAAGAATAATAGTAATAATAATAATAATAATAAAAATTTGTTAAAACAGTTTAATTAACGAGATAATAAGTCTTATGAAACAACTTCGTCGTTCTCTCTCTCTCTCTCTCTCTCTCTCTCTCTTTCTCTATCTCTCTTGCTCTCTTCTTATAATTTTATTTTGACGAACATAATGAGTAAATACATAAGAGACAAGAGAGCGTCAATTTACTTTTCCCAAGCAAAATTGAATGATCACGACGTAGTAGGTCTCTTCCTCCGCCCACTGTACCTCCCCATTCGAGCTAA
Source organism: Dolichovespula media (assembly GCA_911387685.1). Lineage (NCBI taxonomy): Eukaryota > Metazoa > Arthropoda > Insecta > Hymenoptera > Vespidae > Dolichovespula > Dolichovespula media. The sequence goes on from OU426869.1 coordinate 1,739,886, forward strand.
ACTTGTTTGAAAAATAAAATTTATCAAAATAATTACTACGACCGATAAGACTTCGTTTACTTACTTAATTTACTTACTTACTTACATACTCACACACACACACACGCACACACACAAATATATATCCTTCTACGTCATTAAAAGTCTTCGTTTAAGTCTTGACCGTGTCTGCCTGCGTTCACGAAATTACATATCTAACTCTATCTACCAAACCTACCTACACGTGAGTATCCTGTTAACAAGAAAAGAGAGAGAGAGAGAGAGAGAGAGAGAGAGAGAGACAGGTTTTATTATGGGAAGAAAAAAAGAGGAAGAAGAAGAAGCCATGCCAATGTTCAATCAACGGAAAATAAATCGTTGAACGTTCGAGGACCCGGGATTGAAAGGCTAAACCCCTCCCCCTACTCTCCCTTCCCTCCTCCTCCTCCTCCTCCTCCTCCACCTCCTCATCTTACTCACCGTCCACCTTCACCTCCCTCTGTTCCCCCGCTCGCGTAAATTCGTAATCGCTAAGCCATCCGAGCAGTCCGTTCGCACGATGATCGAACGCGGACTTTTTTGTCGGTTTCGATGGATCGATCAATCGACCGTTCGATCGTATTTTATTTTCTTCCATTTTTAATTTCCCCCTTTATCGCTCGCGATTTATTTAAAATTCGATTCTGTAAACACCGGGGATTCGTGTTACGTTGGTTGATAAAGAGGCTGGTGATGGGCGGAGAGGTGAAGGGGGAGGTGAACACAGAGAGAGAGAGAGAGAGAGAGAGAGAGAGAGAGTGACTGACACGAGAGAAAAGAAAGGAAGAGAAACGATGATTCACGAAAGTGAGACTCCGGGTCCGGTGATCTCATCGTTTCTTTCTCTCTCTTTCTCTCTCTCTCTTTCTGTCTATCTATCTCTTGATTTCTCTCTCTCTCTCTCTCTCTCTCTCTCTCTCTCTCTTTTTTTCGTTTGGAGGTATACGAATAGGAGAAGAAACGTTGGTGGAGCACAATGAACCGCGTGTGTACGCCGGATGCCAGAGTAAACTTTGGGGCTTCCTGTTCGGGCTAGAACACTCACGAGAAAAGAGTATTCATAAATATAAATTGGAGTTTGATCCGGGGCCCATCGAGAGCGTTCAAAAAGGAAAAAAGAGTTTAGAAGGAGGAGAGACGAGAGAAGAAACGATTTTACTCGCGCTCGTTTTTCGCTTTCCTCTTTTCTCTCTCTCTCTCTCTTTCTTTTCCTTCCTTCTTTTCTTTCCCTTACCTTTTTTTTTTTTTTTTTTTTTTTGTGGTTTTCTCTTAATTTTCTCCCTTTCTATTCCTTTTCTTTCTTTCTTTTTTTTTTTTTTCCCCCCATGCGGAGGTATCTCTCGATCCGAGCAATCGAACGTAAATGGCGTACAATGAGTTCACAGAATTTTAATATTATCTCGGGATCGTAACGAAAAGTGTAAATTTGCGGGGTTTATATGGTATTTACTAATTTACGGAAAGTATTCCGGTAAATTTCGAAATACGTTTTCGTTTGTCCGTTATCAGTGGGCTAATCTTTATCGGCAGTCAATTTGGTGAAGAGAGAGAGAGAGAGAGAGAGAGAGAGAGAGAGAGAGAGAGAGAGAGAAGAGATAGACTGAAAAAGAAAGAGAAACCTTTACCTGTGTCTCTTCTTTTTTCTTTCTTTTTTTTTTTTTTTTTTTACAAAGAAGAACTCAATTCACACGGAGAGAAATATTTCGAGTAGAATTCTTTTCGTTCGAATACGACATCGGAGAGTATTTATAACGATCGATGAAATTCTGATTCGAAATATCATCGTTCATGTATTATCACTCTCGGTAAAGTCGAATTCGAGTTGTCCGTTATTACCGTACGTTATCTTTATCAGTCTTCAATTCAAGCGATTAAAGAAAGAGAGAGAGAGAGAGAAGAAGAAGAGTAAAAAAGAACAGAAAGAAATTTAAGACTAAACAAGATCTCCCATCGACGTTCGTCCTTCTTCTTCTTCTTCTTCTTCCTCCCTTTTTTTTTTTTTTTTTTTTTTTTTACTCGAAGAAAAAGAAATACGAATAAAAAAAAAAAAAAAAAATCTTTAATTCCAACGGACAAAATTATTTCTAGGACAATTATATCCGATTGAATACGACATCGAAGTGTATTTATAACGATCGATGAAGTTCTGATTCGAAATATCATCGTTCATGTATTATCACACTCGGTAAAGTTCGAATTCGAATGTGTCCGTTATCACCGGACGCTATCTTTATCGCTCTTCTATTCGCGCGATTAGAGAGAGAGAGAGAGAGAGATAGAAATGAAGGAGAAAGAGAAAAAGAAGAAGAAAAAAAAAAAAAAGAAACGAAACGAAACGAAACGAAACGAACAAAAAGGAAGACCATCGTCCGATAGGAATGCCCGCGGGAATTGAACTCTGGTTACTCTGGTTACTCTGGTTCGAAGCTAAAGTAACTTGGCGGACCTCTGTGTAGCTCTTCCCTTTGTCCGAATATAACTGCATTTATCTTGATTCCTTCGAGCGAATCCATCGTGAATGGACCAGGAACGATCACTCTGTCTTCTCTCTATCTCTCTCTATCTCTATCTCTCTCTCTCTCTCTCTCTCTCTCTCTCTCTCTCTCTCTCTCTCTCTC
>OU426869.1:1747521-1752521 GCA_911387685.1 Dolichovespula media
TATATGCATTCTAAGAGACGCGCGTTTATGCGACTCGGCGAAGTACGTGCCGACTTTGAAAGCAACGTGATTACGTGCTATCGAGGCCGATAAATGACTTACTTAATTGCTCGCTTCGAGAGTTCGATGCTTTGAAGCGAGCCGACCGATATAGACTTCGGATACACTTCGAGAGTTCGATAATTATCTCGCCTTGTACTTTTTCTTACGCCGTCGGTCTCTTAATTATCATTCGCTCGGCACTGTCGCCATCAACCAACAACGACAACGACAACAACAACAACGACGACGACGATTATCTCTCGTAGAGAGATTTTTCAAACATTTCTTCGTCAAATTCAAACACGAAAACTAACAACAAAAATATAAATAAATAAATAAAAAATGAATAAATATATGAATAAATAAATAAATAAATAAATAAATAAGTGGATAACAAATATCCGTTTCGGGAAAGGATATTTTAACGCTTATATATATATATATATATATATATATTTATTATGATTTTTAAGAACTTGTTTCGTATCAATGATATATATATACTTAATAATTTAATATAATCGTTTTAATATTAGGATGTCCCATAAGTTTCTTCCTTTTTTTTTCGATGCGAAATGAATACACGATACGGAAGAAACTTTGGAGAACCCTAATAAATAAGTAAATAAATAAATATTTATATATACCATTGATACGAAACAAGTATTTAAAAAATCATATATATATATATATACATACTTAATAATATAATATAAAAAACAGGTTTTCGAAGTGGTCCTCATTGACTCATGAATCATTGATAAAATTTCTAAAAAGTATATATGTATATATACATACGCACACACATACTTAACAATATAATATAATATAATATAATAATTTTAATAAGCAAATAATTAAATTGATTAATATATACGTATAAACACACGCATACACACGCACGCGGACATTGAATAGAATCGCGATAAATACGCGTAAAAATTTGCAAGAAGAAAAAGAAAAGAGAGAAAAGGAAAAGAAGGACCTTCGAATCGGTCATTAAAAAAACATCTCTCTCTCTTTTTCCTCTTCTTCTTCTAGTTTATTTTTTTTTTTTTTTTTTTTTTTTTTTTTTTTTAATCCTTCGTTCTCCTACGTCCCTCGAAAATTATATCCAATTTTATATCCGGTTTATTACTTCGTCCCGCCTATCGTCGTGTGATTATAGTTTCACGAATAAGTTTTTCGCTATTGGCCGACGGGAAACTTTCGCGCTTCGACTTTCAATTGCTCATTAGTGAAGACGTTAGAATGGAATCGTAATCGTAAGAACACGAGAAAATTCCTCGGTGGAACGAGAACAGGTTTCAAATCAAATGTCAGAGCTTCTCAACTATACACACACACACACACACACACACGTAAATAAAAAAAAAATATATATATATATATATGTATATATGCTTTTAGTAATAACGTATACGATTTCTTAATGATATATACGATAATAACCATTTAATATTCTAATCCCGTATCGGTATTAACTGACGACAATAAATTGAAATGGATCGTAGTTTTTTAAGTATATAAAACTAAAAAAAAAGAAAATAAAAAAAGAGAGAAAAAAGGGGAAAAAAAAGAAAAAGTCGTCGAACCAGAAGAGAAGAAGAGAGAGAGAGAGAGAGAGAGAGAGAGATCTCGGGATAGTTCAATGGGTACGAAACTATCAATGCGGATAAAATGATTAATCGAGAGTCGACGTCATTGTGTTTTTTCTTTTTTTTTCCCCTTTCTTTCTCTTTATTTTTCTTCTCTCTCTCTCTCTCGTTTTTTTTTGTTCTTGTAAAGTACCGGTGAATGGCTTTTCAATCTCGTTGTGGTATCGAGCTGCCATTAATTAAAAGAAACTGTGTTAAGTATAACGTATGACTAGTAGTAAAATGCAGCTCTCTATTGCGTGCTATTATCGGGCATTTTAATTTTCATTATTTTTCTCTTTCTCTCTCTCTCTCTCTCTCTCTCTCTCTCTCTCTCTCTCTCTCTCTCTCTCTATCTATCTCTCTATATTTCTCTCTTTTCTTTTTCTGTCTTCTTTGTTTTTTGTTTTATACATATGTACATACATACATACATACAGATATATATATATATATATATATATATATATATATTGATTTGCTTCATTTTTATACATCGATTATATTGGTTTATATTGATATTGTTCACTAATATATTAATTTATTATTATTAAATATTTAATATAATTATAATTAAATTATTAATATATTATTGTTTGTTAATTTATTGGATATTATATTGATTTATATTGATTTATTTATATATATATATATATATATATATATATATATATATATATATATATTGATTTGCTTCATTTTTATACATCGATTATATTGGTTTATATTGATATTGTTCACTAATATATTAATTTATTATTATTAAATATTTAATATAATTATAATTAAATTATTAATATATTATTGTTTGTTAATTTATTGGATATTATATATATATATATATATATATATATATATATATATATATATATTGATTTGCTTCAGACGAGTAGAGAGAGAGAGAGAGAGGGAGAGAGAGAGAGAGAAAGGGAGAGAGATAGAGAAATACAGGAATATAAATATAAAACGTGTATTGGAATGCGAGTACGTAATCGTAACGGACGAGGTTAGTTAGTTTCGGTGTCATGCAAGTAGAGCTATTAATTATCCTCTTGATTCTCTCTTTAAAATGCTTTTCGACCACCAGATAGGGGGAGAAAATGGTATCTGGCATTCCATCGTGTCGATAAAGCTTTAAACGTATTTTATCAACGAACGATCCAAGTGTCAACGGGATTCGATATGAACCACTTTGAAAACTTGCTTAGAACCAATCGTGTGTATATATATATATATATTTATAGATAGATATTTATTAATTTATTAAAATGATTATATTATATTATATTATCAAGTATATGTATATATATATATTTTTTTTTATTTTATTAGAATTTTTATGAAAGATTTATGTGTCAATGAGAACAACTTTGAAAACTCGTTTTGTCTCTATGGTATACATATTTACATATATATTTTATTTAATTACGTTATTAAGTATATATATATATATATTTCTTAGAAATTTTCGAAAACTTGTTTTGTATCTATGATATATATATATATATATATATATATATATATATATATTTATTTATTTATTCATTTATTAAAACGATTATATCATATTATATTATATTTTATTATATTGTGTTATATTATATTATATTATATTATATTATATTATATTACATTGCATTATATCATATTGTTAATATACTTCATAGGATATAAACTTCGTTAGCTTAAGGCATTAATTTGAGAAGCGTAAAGGGAGATAAGTATAAGTAAGTAGATCGACCATTGTTTACATCATGAAGCGCCAAACTGACGGCAACCGGCTATACATAGGTTTAAACTACTTAGAAACTAATCCGAATATTTCTAATGCGATATAATTTATGACGTCGAGCAACAACAAATGATTCGTACAAATTCATTCGTCCATCTCGACTTGATGAACCGCCATCGAACTGTGAAAAAAGATTCCCACTTTGATTTTGAAGTTTCGCTTAGAACAAAAAGAACGGGGGAGCGGGGCGGAGAGGGGGGGGGGGAGAGCAAAAAAAAGAACGAAATTGACTTTGAAATTTTTCCTACCGCTCGACGTGTAAAAAAAAAAAAAAAAAAAAAGAAAAAGAAAGAAAAAGATGAAAGAAAAAAAAATTGGCACCGCATGACGCGCACTCCCGCCACCCTCCCCCTCTCCACACACGTCGGCTCTTTCAAAACCAAACAAATCTTTTCTCTACTCCCCCCCCCCTCCCGCCCACACACAAAAAAAAAAAAAACCTTGCTTTTGGCCGATTCAGTCCACCGCGCGGGATACTCCTACCTTTTTTCGAAATAAATTGGACATCCTGTATATACATGTACATATATTTAATAATATAATAAATAAATATACGTAATAACAATAATAAATAAATATATATTATAAATATATATAATATATATATATATATATATTGATCTTGGAAATATAATTATCGATACGATAGAAGAAACGTTCGAGAAGATATATCGGGTGACCATAATTTTGTATCCTTTTTCTTTTTTTTTCCCTATCACTCTTCTCTTTCTCTCTCTCTCTCTCTCTCTTTCGAATCGAGAGATCGGAGATAATATTCTTTCTTTTTTCTTTCAAAGAGAAATTAAGTTTTATGATTCCAGTATTATCATCGTTCTTTCGTTCGATCATCTTGAGTACATTGATTAGCAAATCGCAGAGAAATTTCATTCGTTCGTTCGTTCGTTCATTGAAAATAAATCGGCTTGAAGGCCGCACCGCCGCCGAGTAGAATGTTTTCGTTATTTTGAAATCATCCTTTCGCGTGCTCATTAATATTTTAGAGTTCGTAATAAGAGAAATAAAAGGACGAACAAGAAAAAAAAAAGAAAGAAAGAAAGAAAAAGCAGTAAACTGACGATGTGCGTGCGTGGGTATGCGACTTTTTAAAATTCGTAAAGAACCGGCCGTGCTTTCATCTTTTTTTAATTTTTCTTTTATTTTTTTGCCCGTCGTATTTCGACGTGTATGACGAGGACACAACGATCAAGATGATCTCGATGATGATCGTGATTAATCAATATTAATGAATTACATCTCGAAACGTTTCGAAACGAAATTGCTATTCCTATCTCATACTCTCTCTCTCCCTCCCTCTCTCTCTCTCTTTCTCTCATTTATTACGCTATTTTTGTTTTTCATGGGACCAATTTCACCTGTCGATCGCATTAATCACACCGATACCGTAACAAAATGAGAGTAAGTGGCAAGCAAAAGGGGTAGGGGTAGGGGAAGGAGAAGGTGATAGGGAAGAGAGAGAGAGAGAGAGAGAGAGAGAGAGAGAGGGACGGAGGGTGAGAAGGAAGGAATAG
>OU426869.1:1757521-1762521 GCA_911387685.1 Dolichovespula media
ATATATATATATATATGATTTAAAAACTTTTAATAATGTTTCATAATATTGATACGTATTCAACGTCGAGAAAATCGATTAGGTTTGAGAACCATAGGTACAGTGTTATTTCCATAGAAAAGGGTTGTTGATCTATTCTTTATCTATGATCTAGAGCTCGACAAAATACACTTAATAGAAACATGGACAACAGCTGTCGTTTCCTTGTACATAGCCCATTGCTTTCAATCGTAAACGTTCTCTTTTAAAACGTTCTCTTTTAAAACAAAGAGTTTCTTTAATCCTCGTATATATATATATATATATATATATATATATATATATATGTACGTACGTATATAAATACATACATATAATACGTACAGTATATAGATAAGTACGGTAATAGTAATTGACGCATAGGAATGTGGGTAATTCTACGATAAATATATGTACATACATACATATTTATGTATCCTACGCGCTCGGTGTGAATCATTAGATCGTAAAACTAATAGGATTTATTGAATGTTTCGAATAAAAGAAATTATCTAATATATTGTAATATACATAAATATACATAATATACATGTATGCATAATGTATATGTGTGTGTGTGTGTGTTTGTATATAGTATAAACATTAAAAAATTGAAAAAAATTAATAAAAAAAATTATAATATATAAAGGAACGTTTTCTTATATATATATATATATATATATATATATATATATATATATTTATATTTTATGTAATATATAAATATAGAATATAAAGAATTTCGTATCTTATCTACGGTATATAAGAAAATAAACAAATATATATATATACGTATATACATTTTAATATAATTCATATATCGTCAAAGTTATGACTTCATTTTCGTATAAATTTAACTCGCATATTTCTCATCTCCTTTCGTTCTCTTGAAATGATTTTTGCGATTTAAAAAGGAAAAAGAAAAAAAAGAAACAAAACATTCACCTCGTCTCATCCTTGAGACGTTAACAATGCTTACCACAGTATTCGAGTGGAAAATGTGATGGGAATGAGCGATTGAAAAAAACAAAAAAAAAAACAAAAAAAAAAAAAGCCAGAAAAGGAAATAAATAAAAAGAAAAGAAAAATATAAGAAGGCGAGAGTTAATCGCGAATGTTCGTAATAAATACATACGCAGGGGTCACGTCATCCAACGTATACAATGTGTAAAGGTATTTACATATATATACATATACGGGACGTACGCGTAAGAGGATGATAATGTTTGTTAGCGGTTACCACAGAGAGAGAGAGAGAAAGAGAGAGAGAGAGAGAGAGAGAGAGAGAGGAGGAAAGAAAGAAGGTTTATTACGAGAAGGTTTATTATGAGAGTCTCAGTACTATGTAGACAATCGAACTGTACAGACAGAAACGACTTACATAGTACTTACTTATTTACGACTACGAAGACTACGATTACGACTACAACTACTATGAGATGACTATGACGACGCCGACGACGACGACGAAGTAGTTAAAAGGATTCATCGTCAAGTAAACTTTCGTTATATTCGTTAGAAAACATACATATATGTACGTACGTATATATATATATATATATACCTTTATTTATTTATAATTTATAATATAAACATGGATTACTTTAAAATAACTCTCTACGTGTAAGCTTTAAGTCGTTATAATTTTATATTTGTCTGATCGTTACATTGTCCTTCGATTGTAACAATTTTATTAATATTTTATTACTTCAACGTTAATTAATAATTGTTTATCAATCGTTAATAATTTGTTATCACATTTTAAATATCACGTCAGTTAATGTAACGTTTTCTTATGCGTGCGATCTCTATTCTTTTAACAAATTTTATTCATTTATGAATACTTACGGAATTTAATACTACAATCTTTATCTCTCATTAATTAGAATCTATATAAAAAAGTTTCAAATCGACATTTAACTTCTTTTTTTTTTTTTTATTATTCAATCCATGTCAAGATTAATATTAATTTCTTTTGTTATCAATTTTTTAAAATAACGTTCAATGATTTAATAATTTTTAAATTTATTCTTGATTTCAACGTTATCCATAAAAATTGCTTTATTGCCCTACTTTTGATGACCCCCTCCTACCCCCAATTAATTATTATTAACCTCGATTGAATAATAATCTTTATTATATCGACAACGCAAAAATTTATCCCATTAGTGATATCCAATTTATTTTTCAATCATATCGAAAATAAATTCATTATTGTATCTTTTAATTTCTTTCTGAATTTTATCTTCATTAGTTTCAACTATTGTTGAATTAATTAAACTGTTAATGAATTAATTCTCAAAACAAAAAAAAATTATAACATATTATTTTTCATTGAATGAAATATATGACGAATAATCTTTATTATACTATTCGAATTTATCAATATTCCTCATTTATTTCTTATTAAGTTCACTCAATCTCTATAATATTCTTATGTTTTATATTTAATAAATTTAATATTAATTCCTTTCTTTAAATTTTATAAAAAAATTTTCAAACTTTTGAATCCAAAGAAATGAATTTTTCTTCATCATTAAATTTTCTTATTATCAGAGCTTTATCACCAACCATTACAACTTTTACAATTAAAATCAATTCAATCAAAATTATGATCGAAAATCTTCCCCCATTTTCCTCCCTATCCTTAACATTAATTTCAATTTTCGTTAAAAAATTTTTTTTTGTCTTTTTATACAAATATCATCATTAAAACAAATACATTCGGTATAATTAAAATCGAACTTGGCGATACAAATTTTTTATACTTTAAATTTGATATTCCTTTTTCTCATTAATTATAATATCTTGATTCGTAACTTTATTTCTTTTTATTCATCATATTTTTTCCTTACAAATTAATTTAATTATATAAATTCCGTTCGTTTAAAGATTTCATGATAACCAATCGTTTAATTTTCCAAGTTAAAAATATAAATAATTTTGTTAATCTAACAATTTTATGTCTCTCTCTCTCTCTCTCTCTCTCTCTCTATCTTGAATATGATAAACCCGTTAAATCAAAAATCAATCTTGCTATTGTTTATCCCAACGTGCAATTCTTTAAAAGATTTTTCTTATAATGTTAAACGGAGAGTTACACGTACCTTCACATATATTCTCTCGTTTTTTAAATTTATTTAGAAAATAAACAATAAAAAGAATACAAAAAGGATATACACCAAGAGAGAGAGAGAGAGAGAGAGAGAGAGAGAGAGATAGCGTGTAAAAGGGTAGTTGACCCTCTTTGTGAATCAGCTGTTCGAACTTGTCGTTATATCGAAGAGTGCAGGTTAGATAGAATACTATGTGTGTTTCCACCTTTGGCGGTGAATTTCAAAGCATACCATGACAGAGAGAGAGAGAGAGAGAGAGAGAGAGAGAGAGAGAGAGAGGGTAAATAGATATCTGGCATTCAAAAGAGAAAGAAAGGGCAACGCCGTAGTGCCTGAAAGGAAGGAGAGAGAAGATAGAAGAGAACAAACGCGTGAGAGAATTTCGATTTCGGCGAGGTGGGTGGGAGAGTGGGTGGGTGGTGCTCAACCTTTACTTTTATTTAAATACGAACACAGTTCTTGTTATTTTTTTAATTTTTAATTTTAATTTTTTAATTTTAATTTTTATTTATCTTTTTAAACAGATTCTGTCAAATCTCGATCCTTTAATATTTATCGATGATTATATCTTTTATTCATTCATTCATTCATTCATTCATTCATTCATTCATTCATTCATTTTGTTTTCACAAAGATTTTGTTAAATCTCGATCCTTTAATATTTATCGTTGATATAACATCTTTTATTTATTTACTTTTAGTTATTTATTTATTTTCTTTTTTGACAGATCTCGTTTAATCTCGATCTTGTAATATTTAATATTTATCGTTGATAACAATGCTTATTCATATATTTATTTATTTATTTATTTATTTATTTATTTTTTTTTTTTTAACAGATTTTGTTAAATCTCGATTCTTCAATATTTGTCGTTGATAAAATTTCCTTCTTTTCTTTTCTTTCGTTTCATTCTTTTTTTCAATTCGTCCGTAATCTTTTTTATTATTTATTTATTTATTTAGAACATTATTTTTTTGTATATCAATTACTTCTTTTTTCCAGTACTCTTCAGACCAATTTTCTTTTCTCCTTTCTTTCTTAACCTTTTTCTTATCCTTTTTCTTTCTCCTCAGATTGTAGAATTACTTTTTAAAACAATTAATCAAAATCGACTAAATCGAAACGTCACGAACAGGTGTAATCGATTTTCGAATATCAATTATACAAATTATTGTCTTTTTATTTATTCATTTATTACATCATTCTTTTTTTTTTTTTATATCAATTACTTCTTTTTTCCAGTACTCTTCAGACCAATTTTCTTTTCTTTTTTCTTTCTTAACCTTTTTTTTTATCTTTTTTCTTTCTCCTCAGATTGTAGACTTACCTTTTAAAACTATTAATCAAAATCGACTAAATCGAAACGTCACGAACAGGTGTAATCGATTTTCGAAAATCAATCATATCAATTATACCAATTATATCAATTGCATCAAATATAAATATATCGAATAATTATAAACGATTCGTTAATTAAAATTCGATATCGTTCGAAGAAAATGATATTAACGAATCTATTAACGATCGATGGAATTTTCGTTAATTTTATTTATTACACACACACACACACACACATATACACACATTATCGAGACCATATAAATACATTTCAATTATATACGAATAGAAAATAGAATACGAAATAGAAATAATTTTTTTCTTGTTCTTATTATTGTTTATATATTCTTTTTTATATTTGTTTATTTGTATTTTTTTTTACATTTTTATTTTTGTAAACATTTGAACGTAGTTTTAATATAATATATAATATACAATATATATAATATACTCTCTAATATATAATATATAATATATATAATATACTCTCTCTCTCTCTACATATATATATATATATATATATATAT
>OU426869.1:1770021-1777521 GCA_911387685.1 Dolichovespula media
TAATTATCGACGATTTAATTAATAATCCTTATTAAAAAAGTGATAATGAAAATTCTTAAGCATTTAAAATGGTTTTAGAGGAATGGTCCAGCACAGCATTCGACTTTTTCCATCCAACCATCCATCCATCCATCCATCCATCTATCTATCTATTTATCTCTATGTATCAATCTTTTCCTTCTCTCTCTCTCTCTCTCTCTCTCTCTCTCTCTCTGTCTCTCTCTATCTCTTTATCTCACTCTTTTTATCTTAGATGCCATTCGAATGGACCGAACGAATGAACTGAACTAAAGAAAAGTCACCAGCAAGACGGCAATAAGTTATACGGCGCCCTTCTGGCGATAACACTCGATTATGGCGTTCACTGCACACTGAACGAGGACCACCATTGGATGCTGCTGCTGGACCTCTTATGGGTTCGATGAAATCATTTAAACCGAATGCCAACGTCCCTTGCCATCCCCCACTTCCCACTTCACCCTTCGGCCCCTCTTACTCACCATTCTCGGTTGGTCGACATCGAAACTGCCGCTCGATAAACGAGCTCCACGAATGTATCGATATATTTTCTTTTAATCTTGCTTTTATTATACGCATGATACATCGAGTATAAAATAAATAAATATATATATATATATGTATTTAAAAATAATAATAAATATATATATATATATGTATTTAAAAATAATAATAAATATATATATATATATATATATATATATATATATATATATATATATTATACTATATATGTAAATATATATATGCATAATGTATAATAAAATATGTATAAATATATATATATGTATTTAAAAATAATAATAAATAAATAAATATATATATATATATTTATGTTTTATGATGTATAAAATATAAAAGTATATTAATATGTAATATATATTATAAAAAATTGATTATTATATTTTACATATTAATATACTTTAAAAATTTATTAATATATTTTTATTTTATCTTGTGTTTATTATATTTATAATATATATATATATATATATATATATATATATATAAAATAAATATATAATATATATTATAAAAAAAATATATATAAACATAATATAAATTAGCTCCTGAAATATATCGATACAGTTTTTTATCTTCCATTTATTACATGCAAGATAAATAAATAATAAAAACAATATATATATATATATATATATATATATATATATAAATTGCAAATAAGTTATATCGGCCTAATTGAACGTTAGAAATTACAATAATAATAATAATAATAACAAAAATGATAATAATGGATATTATTATACGGATTGACGGGGGTTTAATATTTTAAAACATTTCTTTTTTTTTTTCGCTTAATCTGTACGGATCTGATATTATTTGTAGGATAGATTGTCGAAAATCAACTATCGTAATTTTACGAAGCGATCGTTAACCTCGTTTTCTATCCCATAGCCCATACCATCGACATCGTTCATCCAGCCAATCCCCTTCCCTTCTCATCCCTTCCCTACCCTTCCCATCCCTTAAACCCCCTTGCCACTCGTCGATTTCACATTGACGGGCACTTCGAAGGAATATTTTATCAGGTACACCATCATCAGAATTTGCGTTTCTACTCTCGTTAACGTTCCCTCGATTTATATAATATAAAATACATACATACATGCATACATACGTACGTACATATATATATATATATATACGTACATGTATATATACATACACGTACGTCAGTTATCTCTTTCCACTTTTTTGATAAAATTGTTCAACGTACATAGGTGCTTTAATTTTCTTTAAAATCCTTCCTTAATTTATATAATTAAACTCGTTGTACGCATTCGAATTATTTACAACCTATCGTCGAGTTATATCCTATATATTCTATATATTCTTACCATATATTATTTCGACGATAAAGAAAAGGGAAATTCGAATCTTTTACCCTTATACACCACAACATTTATATATTTTCATATAATTATTTACATATACACAATATATGTAATATATCACAATTTATTTGTATATAAATATATACTATATTTTTATCTTTCATTCGTTCTTTGTCTTTTTTTTTTTTTTTTTCTATGCCGGTCTTTCTCGAAATAATCGAAAAGGTGGAAAAAAATGAAAAAAAAAAAAAAAACAAAATAAATAAATAAATAAATAAATAAAATTAAAAAAAAAAGAAGCGAAGAGAGAAAATAAGGATAAGACATATCGCAAGGATTTAAGGCTTAACCTTTTTCGGTAGCTGTCGCCTAAGTCGGAGAAGATTTAAAGGGTACGTCTTAATTCATCGTAAAACATTTCTTAACAACGTCGTAAAATTTCTCGTATTTTACTTATAACGTACCGACCCCCACCGAATGAGCTTGCCACTCTCTCTCTCTCTCTCTCTCTCTCTCTCTCTCTCACACACAGACAATTTACGACGTTAAACCCCCGGACCCCGAACTACCACCATCATCTCCACCATCACCAACCACCAACCACCAACCACCAACCATCATCAACACCATTACCACCATTGCACATTGCAACTTTTCAATGGCCGATCCTTTTATGCAGGTACTCGCATAAGGCATTACTTAAAAGTATACGCAAATAATATCTGTCGGGTGTTTCGCAACCATACTCGTATATGTTTCTAACGTCAATATAAAATATATACAATAAATATACGATACAATACATAGATACGTACGTACGTACACGTACAATGAATACATATGATATATACAATTGACATATACGTATAATAATTACAATACGTACGTACGATCAACGCATACGTGTAATAAATATTTACATACGTATGTACGATTAACACATACGTACAATCATTACAATACGTACGTACGATTAATAATGCATACGCGTAATAAATATTTACGTACGTATATATGACTAATACATGCGTATAATAAATATGTAGGTATATATATATATATATATATATATATATATATATATATGCACGACTAATGCAATACATACGTAAGATTAATACATACATACAATAAACAAGTATATACGTACAATTAATACACATAGGTACAATAAATACATTGTATGTACGATTAATAAGTACGTAAGCGATTAAAGTACGTATGAGATAACGCGATTATAAAGATCGAGTAAAAAATTAAAAAAAAAAAAAAAAGAAAAATATATAGAAATAAAGAAACGAACGAACGATTAAATAAAGGGAAAAAAAAAGTGAAGATAAGAAGATAAGGGGTTGAGGCAAAAGGGGGGTAAAAAAGAAATAGAAAGAATAAAGAGAAGAAGAAGAAGAAAGAAAGAAGAAGAGTTGAACAAAAGCAAGAAGAAAACAAAGAGGCAGAAAGGGTGGGGAATGAGAGTGTGTGAAAAAGAGAGAGAGAGAGAGGAAAAAAAAAAGAGAAAGAAGGAAAAAAAAGATAAAAAAGGGAACTCGGTCGCTAAACATTCTCCATCGTGGGATTATTCGAGTGGTCGTAAACGTCATATATTCACAAACATCGCGTTTAGAAATATAATCCTTCAGTTTGCTCGTAACCGCGAGAATGTTCTCTCTCTCTCTCTCTCTCTCTCTCTCTCTCTCTCTCTCTCTCAACGTTTTATCGTCCATATTTTCTTTTTTAACACGAGTCAGTTACTTTCGAAACGAGTCGGACGACGTTTCGCGTAAACACAAAACATAAAAAGAATCTAGTATCTCATTAAAAGTCATTTTTAAACTGTCATTGATCAGATTTGACTAATCGCGCTAAACGACTAATCCCTAATGTCTATCGTATTACTACGTATAGGTTATATATACGATTCGATCGAAACTTTCTATGGATATAGAGAATCAAATTTCAATTAAATTTAATTATTAAATCAATTATATACATATATATATTATATATATATAGATTTGTTCTATCATAACCCTCTTACGTGTCCCTTATTGAGCCTTCTTGATTAATTCCTTCTTTATTTATTTATTTATTTATCTATTTATTATATATATATATATATTTATTTATTTATTTATTTATCATGAACGTAGGAATTTTTTTACGATTTGAAAAAGAACGAAAGGAAAAGAGGTGAAAAATTAATTAACCGGTCTAAAAAGTTTCCTCCGAGAGAGAGTGAGAGAGAGAGAGAGAGAGAGAGAGAGAGAGAGAGAGAGAAAGGAGAAGAGAAAAAGAAACGAAAAAAAAGAAAAACATAAAAAAAAGCAAAAAAAAGGAGTGTAAACGATTTTTTTTTAATCGACCGATGGGGGTAGGGGGAGGGGGAGGCAAAACTTTCGGCTCCCTCTCCCGTCTGAAGGAACTTTTGACCTACCAAGGAACTTTTACGTCTGCACTCCGTATAAACACACACACACACACACACACACACACACACACACACACACTGATTGCGCGCGTGCGCGCGCACGCAATACAAAATACATACGGGGGATTGCAGTATACAAAACACACATTCGGTGGAAGATGTATTTCGGATCGCACGCTCGTCCTGTTTCTATCTATGGCGCCTCGCTCGAATTTATTCGTTCAAATTTTATTCCCTCGAATTTTATACGGACAACGCGTCAAGTTTCATTAACGTCGTTGATCGTTTACGACAAGCCCAACACAACGACGACCGTACATCGACGGTTTTCAACTCGAACGTAATCGTTCACGAATAGAAATGTAGATAGGAATAGAGACAGACAGAGATAGCTAAAGAAGGGATAGAAGAGAGAGAGAGAGTGAGAGATTGATAAATAGATTTTTGCGTCATAACTTTTGATTGAGATATATTCAATTAATTCAACAGATCTCTATCATGGTCCATTCTCTCTCTCTCTCTCTCTCTCTCTCTCTCTCTCTTCTTTTTATATTCCATTGAATTTCAATACGCCCGATGATAAACTACAAAATCAATTTAATATCTGCGTATCCTTGTTCTTTTTCTCCTCCTTTCTTTGTTTCTTTCTTATTTTTTCGTTCATTTATCGTCCCATAAAGATAAAAACATTCTTTCCCCCTTCCCCCCATCCCCCCCCCAAATATCGTTGGGTTTACGTTAATACGAGAACAACAAATAGGATTATATCATCGCATTCGACTTCTTTTAATGGGAAATTCGAAGAGAAGATTCGAAGGGACGAACCCGCGAGGAGGTGGGAGGGTGGGGAGGGAGAAGGAGGAGGAGGAGGAGGAGAAGGAGGAGGAGGAGGAGGAGAAGGAGGAGGAGGAGGGAAGAAGTGAACTACGGTGTTTCGCGTTACTCTCTCTCTCTCTCTTTTTCTCTGTACACACACACACACACACACACACAAAGACACACGTATGTATATATCCTACACCCTT
The DNA here is from genome assembly GCA_911387685.1 of Dolichovespula media. Classification (NCBI taxonomy): domain Eukaryota; kingdom Metazoa; phylum Arthropoda; class Insecta; order Hymenoptera; family Vespidae; genus Dolichovespula; species Dolichovespula media. The sequence goes on from OU426869.1 coordinate 1,775,349, forward strand.
TAACCACCCTTCCCCGACTCCTCTTTCTTCTCCTTCTTCTTCTTCTTCTTCTTCTTCTTCTCTGTCCCTCCACCCCCCCTCCCCTCCACCCCATTATCCCCCTGCCGTTTCACCAGTCCCGTATTTGCCTCGGGCTGCCACGAAGATAGGGTGGTGAGAATGGAAAGAGGAAAGAAACGTTTTGTACGCACGCACCCGCGTCTACGCGAACAAAAAGGTGCGACGAAGAGGGTTAGGGGAAGAGGAGGAAGAAGGAGGAAGAAGGAAGAAGAAGAAGAAGAAGGGAGAAAGAGAGAGAGAGAGAGAGAGATAGAGAGAGAGGAGGGAAGAAAGGAGGGGGGTAGGGAGAGTAGAATCTCGGGAACATCAACCGTGTGACTCTCCGGGGAGAGAAATGAAAAGAGGGAAGAAAAAAAGGAAAAGAGACAGAAGGAGAAGGAACGAAAGAGAGTGAGAGAGTGTGTGTGCGCGCGAGAGAGAGAGAGAGAGAGAGAGAGAGAGAAGTTTCTTTGCTACGGTACGGTTTTACCACCCTTTGTCTCGAAGTAACACGGACCACGGATTCGTCGTGAGGTTATCATTTTTACCTTTGATACTCGCAGATTGGTTTCGTGACGAGCTTTTTATCTTCTCTTTCTCTCTCTCTCTCTCTCTCTCTCTCTCTCTCTCTCGTCTCTCGTCTCTCTTTTTCCTTTTTTCGTTCTTATTATATTTATACGGTGTACAAAGAAGATACGCACTCTCACTCGAGATAATAAAATATACATACGTATATTCGTACTTTGTATGTAATACTGTACGTTACATTGGTTATATATATTGGGAGTACTTTCTCGATATGTGTATTTTATGTTTTATTACTGCTAGTACGACAATTATTTCCTTCTATTTTCTTAATATCCTTTTTTAGTTTTATTTTTTGACGTTTATTTTCATGTGTTATTTTTTTTAATTTATATTTAAAAACTAAAATGTACATACATATATATATATATATGGAGGTGTGCGTTAGCACTCGACGTATTTTTCTTTTTTCTTTTTTCTTTTTTTTCCCCTCTTTTTTACTGGCTTTCTTTTTCTTCTTCTTCTCTCTTTTTTTTTGCTTCTCCTCAAAATCGTAAAAAAAGATTTCTACCAACTATAATCCTGTACGGTGGCGATGGTCAGAGAACGAACTAAAGAGATAACCTTATGGGGTAAGATACTCGAGCGTATGGTTCGTCGTAAAAGAGTGGGGAGGTATTTGTACTTGTGTGTGTGTGTGTGTGTATGGTCTCCTCATCGCTCTTAGGAAACACGCTCGTAAGAAATCGCGTAAATTTTGGTAAAATTCAATTTAACGCGACCTTAGGTTCACCAACAACAACACCATCAACACTAAACCCTATCACCCCTCCCCGCGCCGCATTTTTTACCCCCATAGATATCCTTTTCTTTACGTCGTAAACTACTCGTTCATCTCTCTCTCTCTCTCTCTCTCTCTCTCTCTCTCTCTCTCTCTCTCTTTCTCTTTATTATTTTTTGTCGATAGTTGAAACGTTAAAAAAAATACCATAGATAAGGAAAAAAAAAAGGCAACGTGTGTGTAGACGTGTACACATGGAAAATAAAGTAGAGAGAGAGAGAGAGAGAGAGAGAGAGAAAGAGAGAGAAACGAGAAAGGAAAGATAATTTATTTTCTAAAAGAATTTCTTTTATCTCGTGAACTCGTAAATATAGTCGACGTTTCAAAATTATCGCGTTTGTTTATGGATTTATACGTTTCTGTAAGAGAGAGAAAGAGAGACGGAGAGAGAGAGAGAGAGAGAGAGATAGATTGTTAGTTGGTCTAAAGGATGTAACTTCTCTTAACATCGATCAGTCTTTATTCATTTATTTTAAGAATTTTTCGTTTGAAATTTACGTTGGAAATGTCAGAAAGAGAAAAGAGATAAAGAAGAGAGAAAGAGAGAGAGAGAGAGAGAGAGAGAGAGAGATGTTAATCATATGATGAAACGATCCGGATTATTACGGGAACGATCCGCGATTATTTCAATTTCGTCCATCAATTTACACGTTCGATTCATTTCGTCGTAACAATATTACTTATAATTATAAAATATTGTCGAATTTCGGGCAAGTAGAAAAAAAAGAAAATAAATAAAAAAGAAAAGTTAATATTCTTAACGTATAT
>OU426869.1:1785021-1790021 GCA_911387685.1 Dolichovespula media
CGAAATAATGTTTCTTAACTTTTACGTCAACGACGTAATCGTTATTTAATCCCTACTCTGGTAGGTGATTTTATTTTTCGTTAGTTCAAAAAAGAACGGAGAGAGAGAGAGAGAGAGAGAGAGAGAGAGAGAGAGAGAGGATACTTCGTTTAAATTATTGACGCTGAAATTATATCTCTTCTTTTTCTATGTTCTCCCGGTCAACCTTAAGAAGAAAAAAGAAAAAAAGAAAAAAAAAAAAAAGACAGAAGAGATGAAAAATATTAATTACTAATGGATCAGTCGTTAGAAAGATCACATAATTATTCATCGGTAAAATTGAGATATTAATTTATTGAGAGAATTTAAAGATTGTAAAGTGAATTTATCGCGAGCGTTCGATTCTCTTTTATCGATTCGACGAGAGAAGTTGGTAGTCTCGCGTAGACGTGAATAAGTTTGAAAATTATTGATAAGGGAGTTAACGGGGGAGGGGGGAAGAAGGGAGGGATGAAAAAGGACAAAGGAAGAAAATGGTAAGAGAGAAAGGATGAAGAAGAGAAAAGGTGGACGATGAGGCGTAGCGAGAAAATATGGAAATGAAGATTAAGAGAAGGAACGAAATAACGACGAAGAAGAGGAGGAGGAGGAGGAGGAGGAGGAGGAAGAAAGGAAGAAAAGGAAGAAGGAGAAGATAATGAGGAAGACGATAGCACGAAGAGGAAAGAAAAAAATGAAGATTAAGAAGGAAGAGATGAAGGGGAAAAATTATGAAGAAGAAGAAGAAGAAAGGGAAAGAAACGAATAGAAAAAAAGTGAAGAAGAAGAAGAAAGGGAAAGAAACGAATAGAAAAAAAGTGAAGAAGAAGATGAAGAAGAAAGAAACGAATAAAAAAAAGTGAAGAAGGAGATGAAGAAAGAAACGAATAAAAAAAAGTGAAGAAGGAGATGAAGAAAGAAACGAATAAAAAGAAGTGAAGAAGGAGATGAAGAAAGAAACGAATAAAAAAAAAGAAGTGAAGAAGATGAAGAAGATGAGAAAAAGACGAATAAAAAAAAAAGTGAAGGAGATGAAGAAAGATACGAATAAAAAAAAAAAGTGAAGAAGATGAAGGAAGAAACGAATCAAAAAAAAAAAAATATAAGCGAAGAAGAAGATGTTGCGATCTTAGAGGGTAACAAACATTGTTACATAAATAAACACGATTCGGTCTAGACATTGGAGTTTATCGGTTTTCAGTTTGTCAGAAACCACCTTCTCTTATCCTGTTTACTCTCTCACTCTCTCCCTCCCTCCCTCTCTACCCAACCACCCCCCCCCCTCTCTCTCTCACTCTCTATTTTCATACCCTTCGTCCTTTCGTTTTCCACTCGACCTTCCACAATCTCCTTCATCCTTCTACGTAGTCTGAATTACAGAGAAATACAAAGAGAGACAGAGACAGAGAAATAGAAAGAGAAAGAGAGAAAGAGAGAAAGATAGAGATAGATAGATAGAGAGAGAGAGAGAGAGAGAGAGAGATCTTCTACTTGCAAGCTCGAGAATAAGCGCATCATCCGGCTAACGTTCTTTATATATATATATATATATATATATATATATATATATATATATATATATATATATATATATATATATATACACGCGTTTACCTTCGTCGCGTACTGCATTATGCAAGTGGACGACTAAATTATGCAAAAGCATTAACGATGAAGGAAGGAAAACGGAGCAAAGGAGAGTGACGGGGCGGTAGGGGGCCTCTTGGGGGAGGAGGAGGAGGAGGAGGAGGAGGAGGAGGAGGAGGAGGAGGAGGAGGAGGAGGAGGAGGAGGAGGAAGAACGGACGTTAAGCTTTTACCTTCTCCGTTTCCTTTTGTATTCCTCTATTTTATTCCCCTCCCCCCTCCCTCCCATCCCCCCCTCTTTTTTTTCCCTTCCCCCTTTTTTTCTTTCTCTCTTTCTTCACTTTTTATCATACATCCCCCTCTCCCTCGTCCGTAAAACTGTCTTCCACGTGACGGTACGTTTGGCAATTCTTCTTTTTTATCTTTCTTTCCATTTCTTTCGCTTCTTCTTTTCTTTTTTCTATTTCTCTTATAATTAAAATTGTTTCGAGTGAAGAGGAAAAGGAAAGAAAAAAAAAGAAGAAGAGATGGAAAAGAGAAAAAAGTTGAAACCGTACGGAGAACTAATATCGCAAAGTAATTCGTTCTCGACGATAGAAAGAGGAGAAATGAAAGAGAAAAAGAAAAAAAAAAAAAAGATAAAATAAAAAAAAAAAGGAAAATTCGTCGTCGTACGTCAACGTAAATATTTTCTATAATACAACCGATAAATTTTCGTTCGACATTCGTACGATCGAATGTCGATTATCTTTCATTCCCTTCTTTTTCCTCTTCCTCTTCCTCGTTTTATCAAAAATCTTTCGTCCCTGACATGGCATAGATGGTAAAAGAATTTCGATTTGGAACGTAAGAACGACGTACCGAGTTAGAAGAAGATGAGAGATAGATAGATTGATAGATTGATAGAGAGAGAGAGAGAGAGAGAGAGAGAGAGAGAGAGAGAGAGAGAAATCGCTTAAAGATAATATTCGCGATACCTTTTTAAACCTTCGGGTCACGGTGGGGTTAATTGAAAAATCTTCGCCGCCATTTTGATGCACGGTAACGCACGGTGGGACATTTTTTTTTGGACCCACCTCGAAATTCCATCAACATTCTCATTAACACCCATTTGGCACGGTGGGACCGTTTTGAGTCCCACCCTGTAACGAACAAATTCAATTGAATTGTTCTTTTTTTTTTTCTCAATTAATTCAATTAATCGTTTCTTTTTATTTTTTCTTTTTTTATTTTTCTTTATGCTTTTATATTGCAGCGATTCCTTCGTTGACAAAAAAAAAAAAAGAAAAAAAAAAAAAAAGAGGAAAAGAAAAATACCAATCTCGTATGAAAATTGGAAAATTTGGAAAATTTGGAAAATGGAAAATTTCCGTTCAGCTCGCGTCTAATTTGTTTTTTTTTCGAAATACCGTGAGATAACGAAGGATTAAAAATGGTCGTTCGATTCGTAACAAATCACTTTCCCCGTGTTTCCTTATCTTCCTTATTTCTTTGCCTCCTCTTTCTTTTTCCTTCTTCTTCATCTTCTTCTTCTTCTTCTTCTTCTTCTTCTTCTTCTTCTTCATCTTCATCTTTTTCTTTTTCTTTTTTAGTTTCGTCGTCTTCTCCTTCGTAGCGTACGTAAGATTTTCAATACAGGTAAGATAGTAGTTGTAGTAAAGGTGATAGAAGAAGAGGAAGAAGGAGAGGAAGAGGAAGAGGACGAGAGAGAGAGAGAGAGAGAGAGAGAGAGAGAGCAGAGGTAAGGGAAGTTTAGATAGGACGCGGGCAAAAGCGATTTTCCTCAACTCGAGGAATTTCAAAGAGGGTTTAGAGAGAAGAAGAGGGTACTACCCAGAGGCCATCGACTTTCCTTCACGAAAGCTCGAGAACAAAAGCGCGTCGTCGAATCAGCGGCCGCCATGCACGATTATGTTGAAGAAAGAGAAAGAAAGACAAAAAGAAAGAGAGAAAGAGAGAGAGAGAGAGAGAGAGAGAGAGAGAATGAGAGAGAGAGAGAGAGAAGGATGACGTTCCTCTACTCCGATAACAATCTCCGAGGGTGTAAGTTTTCGCGGCACGCAACACGATTTAAAAAACGAGAGAGAGAGAGAGAGATAGAGAGAAAGTGAGAGAGAGAGAGAGATAGAGAGAAAGTGAGAGAGAGAGAGAGAGAGAGAAAAGAAATAGGTAGATAGACAGATAGAAAGAGAAAGATAGATAGATAAACAGATATATATATATATATAGAGAGAGAGAGAGAGGGGAGTATAAAATAAAATTAAAAAAAAAAGAAAAGGAATAAAAAAAAGAAAAGGAACAAAAAAAAATCGAGTCGTCTCGGACAGGTCGAGTAGGACGACTTCGAGTTGGGGCGGGTTCGAGGGCATAGGCCACACACACGAACACACATACACACATATACACAGAGATGTATACACGAATGCACGCGAACACGTCGCGCTTGTGACCTCTTACGTAGGAGGAACGAACCGAGGAAAGGCTTACGCAAGTAACTCTTCGTACTCTGAATGCTTTTACTTCTACCGTAGATCGGATGGTGGTGAGAGGGGGTGGGGGAGGCGGGAGGCGGGAGGGGGAGGGATCTGCCTGATGGAATTTCTCATTGTCAGAGAACGCGATACGCGACAGAATATTTCTTTACGCGTCCCTATGTAGTGATCTATATCTCAAGGACAATGTCTGGACGAATTGGAAGTTATGTTTTTTTTCTTATTATTATTATTATTATTATTATTATTATTATTATTATTATTATTATTATTATTATTATTATTATTATTATTATTATTATTATTATTATTATTATTATTATTATTATTATTATTATTATTATTATTATTATTATTATTATTATTATTATTATTATTATTATTATTATTATTATTGTTATTGTTATTGTTATTATCGTTGCAGTTATTATTGTTATTATTATTATAAAATATTCCTATCGACGTGTATCGTGCATTTCTATAAAACTTTATTTTTATCATAGAATTTGAGAAAATGTTTTGATTAAACTTGATCGCCGAGAGTTCGTCGTTCGTTCATTCGTCAAAAGCAAAGGCGTTGAAAATATTAAAAGGTTTTTCTTCTTTTTTTTTCCGGGATTAAGGGTGCGGTGGATGAAGTGGATGTGGTAGGAGCGGGAGGGGGAATTGCAAAGGGAATGGTAATTTCTTTTCTTCATTCACGAACGGATTAAAATATGTTCGATCAAAATAATTGATCCTCGCATTCATATGAAACATCACACCAATTGGTTGATCGTTAAGGATAACAGTATCGTAATTTTCGCCTCGTTAAAATTAGAAAATATAAAAGAAAATTTGCATGGAATATTTATCGCAGTAGAAATATTAAATTAAAGTTATTTAAAAAAAATATATATATATA
>OU426869.1:1795021-1800021 GCA_911387685.1 Dolichovespula media
CGAAGCTTAACGAATGCAATGCAATCAATTTCCGTTTAAAAAGCTTTGTATTGGATAGGATACGATACGATACGATTCGATTCGATACGATACGATACGATACGTTACGTTACGTTATGGGATACGGCCGTTCATCGAAATTCCATCGATAAACTCATCGAAATACGCACGGGCCGATGTTACACCATGGGATGAAAATATTATTTCTCGTCGGATCGTTGAGCACGCTTCGATTCGAAAGAGAGAAAGAGATAGATTGATAAATACAGAGAGAGAGAGAGAGAAGGTGAAAAACAGGACATAAATTCTTCCAGTCCGAATCACAGACTAAATGCGATACGTGCATTTTCTCGTCCGTACGAATTACCTAATTCGATTATTATTATCAATATCATTATCATTATTATTATCATTATCATTATTATTATTATTATTATTATTATTATTATTATTATTATTATTATTATTATTATTATTATTATTGTTATTATTGTTATTATTATTATTATTATTGTTATCGTCAATGTGATCATTAGCATTATCATTATTATCATTATCGTCATTCTTACGGGGACGGGTGTTGTAAATCGCCCGTGTAATGAAGGAAACGTGCGACGGGTAATGTAATAGGAAAAGCGTGGTCGAAGGTAATCGATGAAAAAAGAAATTAAATCGTGGAATATAATGGAACGGGATCGAGGAATTAGAGATAGAGATAGATATAGAGATAGAGATAGAGAGGGAGAGAGAATGGGAAGGGTAAGGTAAAGGGGGTGAAAATGATTCGAACGCATTAAAACGGGTTTAATTGCGCGCGGAAACGAAATGGCAGATGTTAAGGACAAACTGTCTGGTTTATCGTAAAAGAAGGAGTAGCTATTAGTTCCCTGTGTCTCTCTTTATCTTTATCTTTATCTTTATCTTTATCTGTATTTCTCTCTCTCTCTCTCTCTCTCTCTCTCTCTCTCTCTCTCTCTCTTTGTATGTGTGCATGTGTGCAGTGTAGTGTAGCGCGTGGCGTAGTGTAATCGGTCGTTTAGCAAAAATAGAAGAGAGAAAGTCGAGAAAAGAGGAGGAAGAAAGGAATTGTACCCCCTCCTCCTCTCCCTCCATCCCTACCACCCATCCCCACCCCCTCCTATCCCTCCTCCAACCCATCAAACAATCCACAAGATGGTCGCAATTATGTCACGACACTCTCGCGACTTACTTTAACACGGGAGACCATTTTGTAATGTCTATTCTTCTAATTTCTTCTATTTCATTGTTTTCGTTCTTCTTCTTCTTCTTCCTCTTCTATTTTCTCCCCCTTTTTATTCTTCCTCCTCTCAATCTTTGTTTTTTATTCTCTTCATTTTTTGTCTTTTTCTTCTTTATCTTTTCTTATCTTCTTCATCTCTTTCTATTTCTTCCTCTTCTTCTTCTTCTTCTTCTTCTTCTTCTTCCTCCTCCATTTTGTTCTTTCTCTTTCCATTTTCTCTTTCTTTTCCTCATCCATTTTAGTCCTCTTCCTCTCAATCTTCTTTTATATTCCTCACCCCTTTTTCTTCTTCTTCTTCTTCTTCTTCTTCCACTATTCTCTTGTTCTATCTTCTTCTACTTCTTCTTCTATTTTCTTCATTTTTTCTTTCCTTTTCTACTCCTTTCATTTTCCTATCCTTTTCTTCCTCTTTTCATTCTTTTTGTTCCTCCATTTTTTACATATTTTTTTCCCTCTTTTTCTATCCCCCTCCCCCTCCCCCTATTTTCTTCATCCTTTTCATTTCCTTCATCCTCTTCATTTTCCCTGCTTCTTCTTCGTCCCTCTTTTTTTTTCTTTATTTTCTTCATCTTTTTCGTGATCTTCTTCTTCTTCCTTATTATCCATTATCCAAATCTTTACCAGTTTCTATATCTCTACTTTCATTTCCACTTAAACTTATTCTTCCATTTACTTCATCCCGTTCTGTTTCGTTATTTCTTTTTCTCTTTGGTTTTTTTTTTCATTCATCTACTTCTTCCTCTTCTTCCTCTTCTTTTTCTTCTTTTACTACCTCTTCGTCCCCTTTTCTATTCGAAAAGAGAATGAACGATGACTTCGCGTAGATGAAGATGGCCGACGAGGAAAGAGCTTGAGTTGGTTTACTGTTACCACGAACACAATTTTCTGCGGTAACGGGCGATCGTAAAAGGTGTGCAACTGCTGCTAACACTTTACGGCTAAGTGGTAGTGGAGAGAAACACCTGACGGGAAAACTACGAATTCTGAGACCCTCTTCTTTTCTTGTTTCTTTTATTTCCTCCCTCATTCCTTTTTCTTTCTTTCTTTCTTTCTTTCTTCCTTTTCTTTCTTCTTCTTCTTCTTCTTTTTTTTTTTTTTTTTTTTTTTTTTTTTTTTTTTTTTTTTTTTTTTTAATCGAAACTCCCACCACGTTCTTTTACCGACGCTGGGTTTCCCTTTTTTACCTCGCGTGGTTTGAAGGGCTGATGGGGGAAAAAATAAATGAAAGAAAAAAAATCAAGAGGAGGAGGAGGAGGAGGAGGAGGTGGAGGAGGAGGAGAGAGAGAGAAAAATAGGAAGGGAAAAGGGTGAATGGAGTTGCGCGTTAATGTATTTCGAATTTCACCATCTTTTATTTATTTCGTTCGATATATTTATTTGATTAATGAAGAAAATATTTTTCTTTGCTTTCTTTCATATTTTCTTTTTATTTTGTTTTTTTTCTTTTTTTTTTTTTTTTTTTTGTAAAATAAACGATCAGCACATATATATATATATATATATATATATTTTTAGATCGGTATAAATCAAAGATCAATAATAACAATTGTTGTATCGAAAAAAAATTTTTTTGGAAGAAAACAAAAAGAAAAAGATACAAAGAGAATTATCATCAACACACACACACACACACACACACAAATACACACACACACACATATAATGATCATTTGATATTATTGTATTTAGAATAATTACATTACAATCGATCAAAATTTCATTATAATTTTTCAAATACTGCTTTTACACATATGAAACACCGATAAAAGATAGATTATATATACGTGTGTGTAAAAAAAAAAAAAGAAAAAATTGAGAAAAAGAATAGAAAAATAAAAAGAAGTCCCTACGACAGTAACGATTATCGGAAACGAAATTAATCGATATCAATTAATTAATAATTAATAATTATAATAATATATATATATATATATATATATATATAAATATATATATATATATATCTTTAAGATATATAACGATTTTTATATGTACAGATTTTATATATAAACATATATACATATATATATATATATATATATATATATATATATATATATATATATATATATATATATATATCTTAATCATATATATATCTTAATCTAAGATATAATTATATCTTTTCGATCATATGAAATTATCTTTCTAATTATTTCAAGACAGTCCAATCGTCTCTACCGCTTATTACTTTACAAAAAATCACTGCGATCTATAATTTCTCCTCTTCGTCGTCCGAACGAAAAAAGAAAAAAAAAAAAAGAAAGGAAACAAGAAAAAGAGAAGTGAAGGAAAAAGCAAGTGAGAGAGACAGAGAGAGAGAGAGAGAGAGAGAGAGAGAGAGAGAGATGAGAGAAACGAGAGAGAAAAAGCCACCCAGCCCCGACCCCCGGGCCCCCGCCTCCCACCACCCCTTCGTGTATTTCCATTCGTCCGTATAATTTTAATTCTTACCGCTTCCGCTCTTTATCTCACCGGCGAAGAGGCTCGCCGAGCGAGTTTGACGTTATTGAAAAGAAGGATTTTTCTCTCGACAACGTCTCCTACCCCCCCTCCCTCCCCCCACCCCACCCCACTCCCTCCTCCCACTCGTCTTTTCCCCATCCAACCACCCACCTACCCTCTCTCCCTCTCCACTCCCTCCTCCCACTCGTCTTTTCCCCATCCAACCACCCACCTACCCTCTCTCTCCCTCTCTCTCTCTCTTTCTCCCTCTCTCTGTTGGATTTCTTCGAAAACGAGAGCCAACCACGGTACAAAGACGGGGTGGTGCGGCGAGACGGGTCAAGAGGCCACCCTACACTTTTCCACTCTTATCCATCTCTCTCTCTCTCTCTCTCTCTCTCTCTCTCTCTCTCTCTCTTTCTTTTTTATACTCTTTTCTGGCAGTGGTAATCGGAAGGTCGTCGTTAATCTCGAGAATCGCGAGAGGAAAGAGGTTCGAGGAGTAATTAAAGCGCAGACGAGTCTAATACCAGATTCATACGACGAGGAGGACGGTCTGGGGGGAGTGGGAGGGGGAAACCGCTGTTTGGGTGAGCTGGCGCTGGCGAGGGGTGAAGGAGGAGGAGGAGGAGGAGGAGGAGGAGGAGGAGGAGGAGGAGGAGGAGGAGGAGGAGGAGGAGGAGGAGGAGGAGGAGGAGGGGGTGGTGGCAGTAGTAAAGAACCGAGGACTCCGTTATGGCTTTTGTCTACGTTGATATTTTATCCAAAGTCGTCGTCCTCGTCTTCATCGTCATCGTCGTCGTAGTAGCAGTCATAATAGTAGTCACAGTAGTAGTCATAGTAGTATTAGTAGTATTGATGGAACTTCTCACTGAACGAGATGCCCTCTCTCTCTCTCCCTCTCTCTCTCTCTCTCTCTCTCTCTCTATCTCTATCTCTCTCTATCTCTCTCTATCTCTCTCTGTTTCGCTAATAATTCCATCCTTCTCTATTACTTCACGTCTCTCTCTCTCTCTATCTCTCTCTCTCTCTTTCTATCTCTCTCTCTCTCTCTATCTATCTCTCTATCTCTCTCTATCTCTCTCTCTCTGTTTCGCTAATAATTCCATCCTTCTCTATTACTTCACGTCTCTCTCTCTCTCTCTCTCTCTCTCTCTCTCTCTCTCTCTCTCTCTTTCTCTATCTCTCTCTCATTCTTAACGCGAATTGATTATTTATCGTTCGTATTATATTACCTCGAGTATAGGATAGTCGTCGGGCCAACGATCATGCAAATCTTTCACAAATGAAACGC
>OU426869.1:1805423-1807923 GCA_911387685.1 Dolichovespula media
CTCTTATCCATCTCTCTCTCTCTCTCTCTCTCTCTCTCTTTCTTTTTTATACTCTTTTCTGGCAGTGGTAATCGGAAGGTCGTCGTTAATCTCGAGAATCGCGAGAGGAAAGAGGTTCGAGGAGTAATTAAAGCGCAGACGAGTCTAATACCAGATTCATACGACGAGGAGGACGGTCTGGGGGGAGTGGGAGGGGGAAACCGCTGTTTGGGTGAGCTGGCGCTGGCGAGGGGTGAAGGAGGAGGAGGAGGAGGAGGAGGAGGAGGAGGAGGAGGAGGGGGGGGTGGCAGTAGTAAAGAACCGAGGACTCCGTTATGGCTTTTGTCTACGTTGATATTTTATCCAAAGTCGTCGTCCTCGTCTTCATCGTCATCGTCGTCGTAGTAGCAGTCATAATAGTAGTCACAGTAGTAGTCATAGTAGTATTAGTAGTATTGATGGAACTTCTCACTGAACGAGATGCCCTCTCTCTCTCTCCCTCTCTCTCTCTCTCTCTCTCTCTCTCTCTCTCTCTATCTCTATCTCTCTCTATCTCTCTCTATCTCTCTCTGTTTCGCTAATAATTCCATCCTTCTCTATTACTTCACGTCTCTCTCTCTCTCTATCTCTCTCTCTCTCTCTATCTATCTCTCTATCTCTCTCTATCTCTCTCTCTCTGTTTCGCTAATAATTCCATCCTTCTCTATTACTTCACGTCTCTCTCTCTCTCTCTCTCTCTCTCTCTCTCTCTCTCTCTCTCTCTATCTCTCTCTCATTCTTAACGCGAATTGATTATTTATCGTTCGTATTATATTACCTCGAGTATAGGATAGTCGTCGGGCCAACGATCATGCAAATCTTTCACAAATGAAACGCGACGGGAGGGAGGTGGGGAGGTGGGGAGGTAGGAAAAGGTGGAGAGTAGGAAAAAGAAGGAGAAAAAAAATCATAAGAAGAAGAAAAAATATCGGGAGAGGGGAGAGGTGCGATAGAAGGAGGAGGAGCAGGATGAGGATGAGGAGGTGGTGGAGGAGGTGGAGGAGGAGGAGGAGGAGGTGGTGGTGGAGGGTAAAGGGGACAGAGAGACAGCGTCGCACGCTTATGTGCTCACACATCACGCGCTTACGTTCGTGTACGTTAACAAACGTGACGACGAGGATTACTTAGAAATTTAGCGACTACTCGCTAATTCGTTTGCCCGTTTTTAGTTTGAGGAAAGAAACTAACGTGACGTAGTCACCCAGTGGGTGGGTGGGTGGAAGGGTGGGAGGGTGGGACACGACAGTGCGTACGTGATTTCTATGGTAGTACGTCGTATAACGTTACAATTTTCAATTAACGTCGATTGAATTTCTATTAACGTCGTTTACGTTAATTGGTCCGATGGTCAATGAAGAGGCATGAGAGAAAGAACGGTGTGTGTGTGTGTGTGTGTGTGTGTGTGTGTGTGTGTGTGTGTGTATAAAAAAAAAAGGTATACGAGCTTATAAGAAACAGAATTGATTACTATAGCACACACAGAGAAGAGAGAGAGAGAGAGAGAGAGAGGGGAGAGGTATATCTCCAGTGAAATTCATTAAGTAGTAAACTCGTATAGTCACTTTTTATGGTTTTCGGTTATGCTGAACGAAAGAAGGAAAAAAAAAAGGAAAAAAAAAAAATATATCGAACGTTAACAAGTCAAGTCTCAACTCACCCCACGTCTTTTTAACCCCACTCCACACACACACACACACACACACACATATATATACAAAACCGGAATCCATCCAAGTCTTGCTATGGAATGTATTTCAGGTGAATACGATTTACGATTCTCACGATATATAAATATTTACGAAATATTTTGTAAGATATATTTCGTTAGGTAATAGTAAATAATTGATAAGTGTAAATAAATTGTCCCGTGATTTTACGTATATACTTATGAACGTATCTGTGCTTACGATCTCGTCGATTCAAGCGAAATAAAAAAAAAAGGACAAATAAACGAATAAATAAATAAATAAATTAATTAATTAATTAATTATATTAAAGAGTAAGGTAAAAAAATAATGAAAGAAGATAAAGGAAAGAAAGGAAAGGAAAGGAAAAGAAAAGAGAAGAAACGTTTCAACGTATTAACGATTTAATTTAATCCTTTTTTTTTTTATTTTTCATCAAACGTTACAAACGTTTCTCGCGTTTATATGTATATATATATATATATATATATATATATATATATATGTGTGTGTGTGTGTGTATGTGTTTGTATGTATATATAAATCGTATAATTCAAATTTAATCAGGTGTGCAATAATTATTGACTCACCCCGTATACACAACCACTGTTCACGATTATATAGAAGTATTACATACATACGCACGCACACATACACATATACATACGCGCGAACGCACATATGTATTACATGTTTGTACGTATGTACATATATATATATATATATTATGTATATGTATGTGTGTGCGTGAGTCTTTAAATGTATTCCCCAAAGAGTTATTTCGCACGCGAACATTT
>OU426869.1:1820423-1832923 GCA_911387685.1 Dolichovespula media
TTCGTAAGCGCACACGAGGGCAAACGTGCGCGCGCACGCAGAGCACGCATTTACGCGATTTCCCGACTTTTCGTAATATTTTTCGATGAATTCGACAAGAAGGGTGAGAATGAGGGTGAGGATCATTCGTAAGGATGGGGTAAAGGAGCAGGTGGATGGGGTAAAGGGGGAAATAGATGGGGTAGAGGGTAAAGAATCGCGAAAAAAACGGATTTATTTATTTATTAATTTATTTATTCATTCATTTAATTATTTTTATTTTCTTCGTTTCGTTTCGTTTCTTTTCGATCCGTTCCGTTCCGTTCCGTTCCGTTCCGTACCGTACCGTTCCGTTTCGTTTAATTTTCTTTTTCTATCGTTTTTCTCCCTACTCCTATTTCTATTCGTGCTTCACGCTAGAATCCGTTAGGTGGATATATATTTTCTAGGCGATTTAATTTACTCGAGGAATTTTTCGTCGTCGGTTAGACATTTTCGTTTCTCGCGAGTAACGATAAAAAGGATATTATTATAGATAACGATGTTAGAGATAATGGATTTTCATTCCTACTTTACTCTGTCCTTTTTCCTTTCATTTTCAAAGAGCACGTGATATCGTTATTAAAAAAAGAAAAAAAAATAAATAAATGAATAAATAAATAAAAAAAGATGAAATTAAAAATTGGAATAAAGAAAACAGAAGATGAAACCCAAAAGAGAATCGATGAGAAAGAAACGTCACGAGAATTCGTCCGTTTTACGATTCCTGATATTGAAAATAAAAAGGAATAAAAGAATAAGATAGAAATAATAAAATATAGAGGAAAGGAGAAGATGAGAAAAGTAAATGGAACATTTAAGAGGGTAGTCTCGTTGACATTTAAAATCGAAAAAATATTTATACATAGAAAGAAATATATATATATATATATATGTCGTTTCATCGTCATTATATTTTCCCGAATGTTACTTACATAGTCATTGAAATAGTCATCGAATTAATTTACCGTCGTGCGCACGAAACTTCGTCTTTTGCGAGAACGACGAGAAAAATAAAATTAAAAAAAAAAAAGAAGAAGAAGAATAGGGGAAAACACGGAACAAAACAAAAGAATCTTCTCAGACAAACGTTTCTCGATGTATTAATTAATTAATTAATTAATTGATCAATCAATTTATTTGTTTATTTATTATCCACTTTACGTTAAGGTCTACGACCAAATGAAAAGAGAAACAAACAACAATATTTCGTTGTGTAACGAATTAAAGAAAAAAAAGATAAAATGAAATGAAATGAAATGAAATAAAATAAAATAAAATAAAATAAAATAAAAACAGGAAAAATAGGAAGAAAGAAAGAATGAAAAGAGGAGAAAAAGGAAAAAACGAAAACAGGAGGAAGAAAGAAAAAAAAAGAACTCAAGAACGGGTTTGCATTCTCATTAGTTCTTCCGGGTATAATCTATCCTACTGAAATAAATTTTCTGAAAATAGAGAGAAAGAGAGAGAAATAGAGAGAGAGAGAGAGAGAGAGAGAGAGAGAGAGAGAGAGAGAGAGAGATACGAATAGTCTGGCGCTATCTCTCCCGGACAAATTTAAATGTCTATTCAGGAGGACTGAATTGCATTAATTATGGCGTCGGAGGAAGTGCATTCATTAGCTACATTGTCATTTTAGGTTGGGAACATTGGTGAAACGTTCAATGAAAAACAACTGTACTTCCGTCATGGATAGGAGCCACCAGGGGTGAATTTCGAGAATTTTAAAGAGCCTTCTCTCTCTCTCTCTCTCTCTCTCTCTCTCTGTCGTCGTTTAACAATACAATGGTGATTAAAAATGATTTCCCTTTTCACGAAGTATCGTCTTCGATCGACGATAAGAAAGAAAGAAAGAAAGAGCGTGTGTGTGTGTGTCTCTCTCTCTCTCTCTCTCTCTCTCTCTCTCTCTCTCTCTCTGTGTGTGTGTGTGTGTGTGTGTGTGTGTGTGTGTGTGTGTGTGTGTGTGTGTGTGTGTGTGTGTGTGTGTGTGTGTGTGTGACAAAGAGAGAGGGAGAGAAGGGAAAGAAAATAAAATAAAGAAAAAAAATGTGCGCGCGAGCGTGTAGGTGCGTACGCGTGTACGTTCTTATGCTCGTGCGAATGTGAGAGAGAGAGAGAGAGAGAGAGAGAGAGAGAGAGAGAGAGAGAGAGATATTCGGAGGAGAATTTGTCTTGCTAACATTATTTCGAACAATCGAAATTCCATCCCGTATCGTCGTAGAAACGCATCATTCATCTCCCTCCAACCCTCCTACCCTCACGAGCTCCTGCTACACCCTTCCACCATCTCTCTCTCTCTCTCTATATATATATATATTTTAGTAGGTACCCGTTCGAGGCCATTTAAGAATATTTCCACCAAGATGGATCAAAGAAAAGGACGGAGGCTTGATACGAGTATTCATTCAGAGAGAAAGATATATATATATATATATATATATATATATATATATATATATATATATAGAGAGAGAGAGAGAGAGAGAGAGAGAGAGAGAGGAAGAGAGAGAGAGAGAGGAAGAGAGAAGAAGATGGAGAGATTTCATGTAAGAACGGAGGCTGTCAAAAAATGAAGGATCGTCGACGAAAAGAGGCAAAGAGAAAGATAAAGACAGATATATACATATATATATATATATATATATATATATATATATATATATATATAGATAGATAGGGAGAGAGAGAGAGAGAGAGAGAGAGAGAGACTATATAGAGGAAGAAACGGAAGGATGAAGGAGGAACCTCACCGGACGGGAACAATGGCCGAAAATTACTCGTGCAAAATTGTTGAAAAGGAGAACTTAAAGAGGGATAGAGATAAACGAAAATGTGGGGTTGGGAGGGAAAAAAAAGAAACGAAGAACGTTAGTGAATGGTAGGGGTTTGAGAAAGGGTAAAGGGATGGGATGGGAAGGGATGGGAAGGGGGCAGAGGAGGGGGAGAAAATTTGCGAAGAGATAGGACGGATTTACATAAGATTCTACAAGTTTGTTCTAACAGGAACGTATTTACCGTAAGGCGCATTATAACACACTAGGTGACTCAATTTTTATGAACGGGACAGTTAAAGGTAAAGGGACAGGTGTCATAGGGTACGCGAGGGTAGCGGGGGAGGGACAGGAAACATATATATTTTGAAATCTTACTTCTATCAAACAACGATAGATATATATATTTATATATATTTATATATATTTATAAATATATATATTTTTTTTCTTTAATACATATTTTCTTTAATACATATATATATATATATATATATATATATATATATATATATATATCGTCCATATTAAATATATTAGTTAAAATCAAAGGCAAAAAAAAAACGAAAAAGGAAGAAAAATGAGAAAGCTCTCCTAAAAAGCACGTACATATTTGATCAATCGAAAATGGACTCTTCAAAAGTGTATAATAAATTAAAAGTACTCCCCCTCCCCCACCCCCGTTCGTACGATCGACCATTGTTTACTAATTTATTATACCGCACGAAAACGATATTGAGAGTCGTTGAGTGGAAAATGAAAAATAAAAAACAGAAAAGAAAGAAATTTAATAAAAAATAAAGAGAGAGAGAGAGAAAACTACAATGTATACATATATAAAGGGGGATGCTAACGTTCGTTTTTTTTCTTTCTTTTTACACACGCACACACACACACACATACACATACGTATGTATAAATGTATATATAAAAAAAAATTCGTAACAATAAAGAGTGAACGTCGTTACGTTAATATCTATACTTGTACAAATATTAATTATATCGTTCGTTATCGAAAGAATAAAAATAAAAAGAAAAAAATAAAAAAAAGCTTTAAAGAGCCCCTTTCACACCTCTTACGAGTAATTCAGTAAAATAATGGATTATCACTCTCGTTCGCTTACTTATTTATTTACACACTTAAATACATACATTCATACATACATTACATATATACATACATACATACATACATACACACACATATATATATATATATATATATATATATATATATATATATACGTACGTACGTACATATAACATATACTCAAATACATGTAAAATATCGATATCAGGGTGTTAATG
This sequence comes from Dolichovespula media, assembly GCA_911387685.1. Taxonomy (NCBI): domain Eukaryota; kingdom Metazoa; phylum Arthropoda; class Insecta; order Hymenoptera; family Vespidae; genus Dolichovespula; species Dolichovespula media. Next base: position 1,824,521 of record OU426869.1, read on the forward strand.
GGAGAGGGGTGGGAATCAGGGTCTTAACTCCTCCTCGAATATACTTCTTCATAACGTACGAACCGCCCCCAACCCCCTCCTCCCTCTCATCCCTATTTGCATCATCTCCTTTACACTCGCTAATTTAACTAATTACAGTCGTTCGTTCAAGTTCATGCTTACGTCTACCATACAAACACACACACATTCTCTCTCTCTCTCTCTCTCTCTCTCTCTCTCTTTTTCTTTTCTCCATCCTTTCCTTTCCTTTACTTTTCGCGCGCGCGAGCACGACCATCGGTGTCGGATTAAGCTCTAATTACATGTGGAATTTGAGTTGGTTTAATTAGGTCGTAGGATTAGAGTAAGAGAGAGAATTGAGGGGAGGGGAGGGGGGGTGCATGAGGGTGCAACGAGGGATGGACGCTGAAGGATGGAGAATGTGGAGGAACGACGGGGGTGGGATCGAAAGGATTCATTGCAGGGTCCAGCTCGATATCGTCATACGTTCGTCGAAAAAAAGAAGAAGAAGAAGGAAAAAGATAGAACACCATGAAATTTTATATCCCCATGCTTATCGTCGTCGTTATAATGATCTATCGAATGCCATCGAGAACGATCGAACGTTATCAGAAATTATTTTTTTCCAATTTTTTTGTTCTTTTTTTTGTTTTACTTTTTACTTTTCATTCTTCTTTTCTCGTTTGTCCTCTTTCTTCTTCTTCTTCTTTATCTTCTTTCCTTTCAATTTTCTTGTTCTTCTTTTTTTCTTCGTTGTTTTTATTATCTCTATTACTTTCTCTCTCTCTCTCTCTCTCTCTCTCTATCTATCTAGCTCTTTCTATGCTCGTCAACATCGAAAGTAATTAGATACCGTCTAACGATCGGTTAGAACAAACGAACATTCATTACGACGAGTCTGAAAAAAGTGATCGTTGAACGATCGAGAACACATGCAACCCATACTAACCACCTGGATCACATCACAAACATACAAAGATACAAACGAACACATACGCACACGGACAGTAAGACGCATACACGTATGTATGTATATAATGTATGTATGTACATAGTAAAAAGTAGAGAACTTTTTAATTGTCGCCAATTAAAATTACCGACTATCCGCGTATGATATCAAAAAGCAAAAGAACGATCGATATTACATATTCTCTCCAAGTTTATATTGTATATCGTCGACATATGTATTCAAATATGTACGTAGATACATACATGGATAGATATATACATGCATAAACATATAAACGGACTGATAAATGGATATGTAGATAGATAGATAAATAGATAGATAGATAGATAGATAGATAGATAGATGGATATGTTGATAGATATGTATTAGGGTGTCCCCCTAAGTTTCTTCCGTATCGCGTATTCATTTCGCATTAAAAAAAAAAAAAAAAAAAAAAAAAAAAACGAGGAAGAAACTTACGGGACATCCGTTTATATACAGGGTGTTTCAGCTAAGGAAGGCCGCCTAAATATATTTTCTTGGATTTTTACTAGGCGACAAACTTCTTCGGCATACTTTGAATGGTTTCAAAAGAGATATGTTATGAACTGTATATACATAATATGAATAGTTTATATATACGTGTATATATTTTATATATAATAATATAATGCTATGTATTTTATAAGCGGTCTCATTTAACTGAAACATCCTGTATATTATAAATGTACGTACAAATTCGGCTGACAATACTTCTATGATCGTCGTGTATTGTTCGAACTAAACATAAACAAATCTACAAACAAACAAACAGACAAATTGCGCGCGAATGACCGTACAAATTACACGAACTTTCAATTTCATTGCGATTGTTAACTCCTCCAATTATATTACAAAACGATGGAAAATGACGATGGCTGATGGAAAATTATCATTACCGCGACGATTATTAATTAATTGCGATAAAGCGAACCGATGCGAATCGTAAACTAAATCCTTCGGTATGATCGAACAATCGTTACGTATCGTTTATCGAGTAACTTTCGTTAATCGATCTTTTCATTTTCATTTTCATTTTCGTTTTCGTTTTCGTTTTCGTTTTCGTTTTCGTTTTCGTAAACGAACATCAAACATGTATCTCTTTCATTATCGGACATCGGCATTTATGAAGTTCAAATACTTATTCGATATATATATATATATATATATGTATCGAAAAGAATATATATATATATATATATATATATTCTCTCTCTCTCTCTCTCTTTTTCTGTTTCGATAAGAACTCCCTCGTGAACTCAATACTATTCTTGAAATCCTTTCTTCCTCATCGGTTTCATCGTCGATAAATCTTGCTTTCTCGAAAGAGAGAAATTACGAAGAAAAAAAAAAAAATAAAAAATAAAAAATTGAAAACAAAATGAAAAATAAAAAAGAAAAAGACGAAAACGTTGATGGTTCCGAACCACGGAAAGGGCCGTAGAGTTTCGTTTATTTTTCGTGTACAATATTTCGTTTCATTCTTTTTTTTCTTTTTTTTTTTTTTTTTTCAAATTTCTTTATACCATATCACGTAGCCAAACCTACGCACGTACGTATGTATGTGTATATGAAAAAAATGATTATACATGCACACGGTGTATAACATATAGACAGAGATGGAATAGATTTAAAAACATTTTTCTTTCCTTTATTTTTTTTTTTTTTTTTTCAAAGTCTCTTAAAACATTTTTCACGCAGCCAAACCTACGTACGTACGTATGTATGTATGTAGAAATGGAAAAAATGATTATACATACATACATACATACATACATACATACAAACATACATACATAAATACATAAAGTATATACATATATAGATTTGTTAACCGTCTTCTTTTCTTTCTTTCTTTTTTCATTTTATCTCAAAGTTCTTCAGACAATATCGTCCAGATAAACCCACGTACCTACATACCTACGTACATACATACAGGTACGTACGTATGTACATAAAAAAAGGAAAAAGAGAAAATGATTACATACATACATAACCTATATACATATATAGATTCGTAAACTTCTTTCTTTATTTTTTCAAAGTTCTTCGTACAATATCATCTAGATAAACCCACGTAGGTACGTATGTATGTACATAAAAAAAAAAAGAAAGAAATGATTACATACATACACACGCACGTAGGACATACATACATGTAATACATACGTACGTACGTGTACACAGAGAGATAGAGAATAGATCGTAAACTTTGATCGTTGTAAACATTTTCGTTTCGCCGAGGAACAAAACGTAACCAATACCGATTTATCTAATAAACACAATCCTAACAACTATCTTTGTTTTAGTTGAACGTGAAATCACGTTACAGGTTTGTTAGTGATAATCCAAGTCCGGTCGTTATCTCGTACGATGCAACTGCAACCGTCGTTACATTATACGGAAATAGGAGAAGTAGAGAAGTAAGGAGTACGATATATAGAGGGAGGGGGTGGTAGGGTGAACGAAAAAGAAAAAGAAGGAGGAGGAGGAGGAGGAGGAGGAGGAGGAGGAGGAGGAGGAGGAGGAGGAGGAGGAGGAGGAGGTGTATGGCCCTTATCGGTCCATCCAATCCATAAAACGATTCGGGATATCTTTCGAGATAAGAGAAAAGCAAAGGAGGACTTACACGAACGTTATCTTCATGGTTTTAAACGCCATTAGTTTCGCTTACTCACCTACGTACTCACGTACGTACGTACGTACGGGAAACACCATAATCCATTCGACTCGTAATATTCTATCGTATAACTCACACTGGTATACTCACCTGAAAGAAGAAAAAAAGAAAGGGAAAAATTAAACAATGAGAAACAAGATAAAATATACGTATAATATTTAAATATATGTATGTACAATATATATGTATATATGTATATATATATATATATATATATATATATATATATATATATATATGTATTTATGTATATATGTATGCATGTAAAATAAATAATAAGAGTGTAAAACTTCAACGAAATGATACATCGTATTCTTTGCTTTACGTTATCGGTTTAAACAGAGATCGTTCGATGACGATCGATCGATCGTTTTACATTATCGAATCGAAAGAGACAAGAGAGAGAGAGAGAGAGAGAGATAGAATGATCCATCGGCAAAATTAATTCGAGTGTAACACCGTTCCCTCTCTTTCCTCACCCCGTTCTTAGCCACTTCTCTCATCCTCCACTCTCCACCACCAACCCCTCCATCCCCTTAGCCCGCTTCCACCTACCCCTCTTTACATCCCATTTTGTGAGCGTGTAGAAACAAATATTGACGAGGGATCGTCCTCGTATCGTGTTCGATAAAATTATCGCACTCGAAGCGCGTCATTTTTCAAAATTCCGTGAACCAAAACGATGGGATATCGTTAGCGAGTATCTTTGGTAATATCGTCGATCGACGATTTTACGAGTGGAATGAACGAATCGGTTCTTTTTCTATTTTTGTTTGTTTCTTTTTTTTTTATTTTGATTAATTGTATTTTATTTTATTTTATTTTATTTTATTTTTTTTCTTTGAACACTTAGGAACATCTTCACACTTCTCAAAGGGCGTCGATTGAGAAAGTTCGAAATTTATCTCTGAAAATGAAAAAAAAATAAAAACAAAGAAAAGGTAAGGTATTTTCACTGTTTTCTTTTCAATTTTGAAAAAAAAAAAAGAAAAGTAGAAAAAAAAACGAACGAACAAACAATTATCTTTCCCGTATACGAACGAAATGTAATTAAATAAAATAAGATGAGATGATATAAAATCAAATAAAAACGAACAAAATGAAATATAAGAAAATAAAATGACATAAAATAATACAAAATAAGATGAAATAAAATGAATTGAAATAAAATAAAATCAAACGAAATGAAATAAAAGAAAAAGAAAAATGAAACAAAAGAAAACAAGATGAAATAAAATGATATAAAATAAAATAAGATGAAATAGAATAGAATAAAGTGAAATATGATGAAATAGTATAAAATAAAATAAAATAAAATGGGATGGAATAAAATAAAATAAAATAAAATAAAATAAAATGAAATAAAATGAAATAAAATGAAATAAGATGAAATAAAATAAGATAAGATGAAATAAAATGAAATATAATATAATATAATATAATGAAATAAAATAAAATGAAACAAAATAAAATGAAATGAAACAAAATAAAATGAAGCATAATAAAATGAAATTTAAAAAAATCAAATAAAATCAAGTAAACTGAAATGTCATTTAATCGGTTTGAATTATATTATATTAAAAAATGGAAAAAGCCGATTATATCGGGTCTGTAATATTAAACGGGTTAAATCATCCTCTCTCTCACCCCTCCCCTCTCTCTCTCTCTCTCTCTCTCTCTCTCTCTCTCTCTCCGTCAGATTTGAGAAATAACTAAAGCTAAGATGAGAAGCTGCGGTATTATATCGCGACGAGAGAAGAACTGGGTATCGTCACGAAGGTCGAGAATTCCTCCTCGATCGTTGCAACAGGAACAAAACAGAGAAAGATATATATATATATATATATATATATATATATATATATATATATATATATATATATATATATACGACGAGAGGGACCCTGGGACGGCTATAAATTACCGGCTAATATCTCATAATTACCGAGCGAGAGCAGACTCGAGGAATGCTATGGCAACGACTCTCAGCATGCAGGTATGCCAGACGAATCCTTTTCTCCTTCGAATTTGCACGAAGATGGAGTTGCCCTCGTGTCCTGTCCCTTCCCCTGCACCCTGCACCCTCACCCTCTCTCCCTTTCCCCGTCCTCGCCTCACCACCGCCCACCCGCCCACTCCATGGCCCGTGACCTCTCTTCTTTCCTTTTATTTATTTATTTTTTCCATTTCCTCTATTATACGTTTTATTTTTCATTTTTTCATTTTTCTAATTTCTTTTCTTTATTATTTTTTTTTTTTTTTTCGTAGGGGTGAACTAAAGAAAAGAGTCTCTCTCTCTCTCTCTCTCTCTCTCTTTCTCTTTCTCTTTCTCTTTCTCTTCCCGTCGCTCCTCTCATATTTTTTAATTAATCATTTGGACACCTCCGCCTCGTCCCTCGTCGTCTCCTTCCTCCCCCCCCCCTGCCTCATCTATTTCATCTTCGAAACTATTCGTTCGTTCTTTCGTTCTATCTGTTTTGTCGTGAGAATGTACGAATTAACTAATGAACGTATTAATCAATGTACGAATTAACTGATGAACGAATTAAACAATGGACGAATTAACGAATGAATGGATGGACGCATTAAACGAATGAATGATATGACGAATGTGAATGGACGAATTAACGAATGAACGAATGAATTTAATGACGAATGAACGAATGAATGAAATGACGAATGAATGGGAGCATTAACGAATGAACGAATGAATGAAATGACGATTGAATGAATGAATGAACAAATTGACGTATTGACGAATGAAAGAATGTATGAAATGACGAATGAATGAATGAACAAATTGACGTATCGGCGAATGAAAGAATGAACGAATGAACGAAATGACGAATGAATTAATGAACAAATTCACATATTGACGTATTAACGAATGAATGAATGAAAGAATGAACGAATGAACGAACGAATGAATGAATTGACGAATGAACGAATGAACAAATTGTCGTATTGACGAATGAAGGAATTAACGAATGAACGAATGAACGAATGAACGTATGAACGAATGAACGTATGAACAAATAAACGAACGAACAACTTGTATGTATGCATCTACGTACAAGATATGAAATAATCTAAAGTTCTCGTTGAGTATGTGGATGTGTGCGTTTGTTGAGTATGTGTATGTGTATGTGTATGTGTATGTGTAGTGTTTTCATCTCTTTAAAAACCCACTTAACAACTCGAAAGGATACATATATATTTACCTACGAAGATGATCTTAAGAGACTTAAAATTTTCAACAAAGAAAAACGTAAAGTGCGTCGATAAACTTTAAAGACAAAATAGTTTCGTAGGAGGTAGGTAGATGAAGATGGAGAGAGAGAGAGAGAGAGAGAGATGATAGATAATTTCCATGAAAACTTTCACCCACGATCGTTTCTCATTTACATGAGAGACTTGTAGATGAACGCGAGCTCGTTAATCGAGCGAAACGACAATACATATATATATATATATATATATATATATATATATATATATATATAGAATGAGATGGAGAGAGAGAGAGAGAGAGAGAGACACATAGATAGATAGATAGATAGATAGATAGATAGATAGATAGATAGATAAATATTTCGAACAACGAAGATTCAGTGCGAAAGAGATAAGATCAAATCCGAATGAAATGAAATGAGATAATATGAGATAGAATGAAACGAGATGAGGATAGAAGAGGAAAGAGAGAGAGAGAGAGAGACAAGAGAGAGAGGATAAGAGGAGAGTTTTGGTAGAATCTTGTGAGGATCTAATATCCGTTAAGGTGAACCAACCAAGCGCGCTCAATTTAATTTTCGTAAGACTTCTTGGCTTAAAGGAAAATGAGATCCCCTGCGTGTGGCAAGTTGCGCGAATTTAACGCCCTAAGATCTCGTTATCCGTGTAGAGTCTAACTAGTATAAGATCGACGACAAAGAGAAAGAGAGACAGGGACGGAGACAGAGAGATAGATAGATAGAAAGAGAGAGAGAGAGAGAGAGAGAGAGAGAGAGATATGAGTAAAGTTGCTTGAGCTTCTCTTAGACGAGAGAAAAAGAGATAGATAGATGGATAGATAGATAGATAGAGAGAAAGAGAGAGAAAGAGAGAGAGAGAGAGAATGAGTAGAGTTGACTGAGCTTCTCTTAGACGAGAGAAAGAGAGAGAGAGAGAGAGAGAGAGAGAGAGAGGTAGAGGGCGTGGTTAAGAGTCGGGTTTGTATGTAAAATTTTTAATCGAAGATCTTGAAAACACGATCGCAATCGCGATCCAAAATCTCTAACGAGTAAAACGTACCAATACATTTTTCCCGTATGACCCTCTTCGAATCCTATTTATATTAACCCTCTTCCCCCACCTCCCCTCCATCACCATGTCAATATAACCACTACTCTTCCTTGCACATTTTTTTTTATTAAAAAATATCTATCGGTAAGAAAACAACTTTTTTTTTTATGATACGTCAATATCTAGACATCGAGTGTGTCTATTCGTACAAGTAAATCGAGTTAACTCCCTCTCTCTCTCTCTCTCTCTCTCTCTCTCTCTCTCTCTCTCTCTCTCTCTCTGTCTCTGTCTCTGTCTCTGTGCGTGTAATTTGAAAAAGTTCATTTCATTTTCTCCGAAGATAAAAGTCAGCTGAGTCAAGTCGAAATCATAAAAAAAAATGAGGGAAAGAAAGAAAAGGGGAGGGGGAAAAAAAAAGAAAGAAATAAAAAGATCAAGATTACCTTTTCGCGGA
>OU426869.1:1850423-1852923 GCA_911387685.1 Dolichovespula media
TATATAATAATAATAATAAAACACCAAAGGGAAAGATTTATTTTTCGATTTGTATACGTGTTAACCACACGCATTAATTATTACGATTCTCACGATTTTTTTTTTGGCGAGTTTCTACGGGACGTGGTGTGAGAGGAAAAAAGATTGAACTGCAAATAAAAAAGAAAAAGAAAAAAGAAAAAAAAATAAAAAATAAAAAATAGAAAAATTCCAATCGTTCGCATAGCTTTCCGTATCCCTCTTTTTTCTTTATTTTATTTTATTTTATTTTATTTTATTTTATTTCATCTTCTTATTTCTTTTCTTCACTTTTCTATTTTTCTTCCACTCGAATCATAATAAAAATATACGAATGTGGTATATATCGATCCAACCGTTAGAGTACACGTCCGCAACGATAAATCGACGTTTATTCTGTCATTATTTCTTTTCTATTTTTTTTCTTTTTTTTTTTTTTTTTTTGCTATTTTCCTTTCTCTTTTTCTTTTCTTTTTTTGCACGGAGCTTAACGCAAGTCATGTACTTAAGGAAGATTGAAAAGTCGGGAAAGGATGAAAAAGATAGAAATAGAAAAAGAGATAGATAGATAGACGGACACATAGAGAGACAGAGAGAGAGAGAGAGAGAGAGAGAGAGTGAGTGAGAGTTAGAGAAAGAGAGAGAAAAAGATTCATTTTCTCGAGAGTCTCCAAACGCAAGTCAGAGTGCAGAAAAGAAAGTTGGCTTAGACGAACGTCCCTCTCGTCGAAGTGTCGAACCTTCTCTCCTTTAAGAATTCGAAGAAGAAACTCGAATGTGATTCTCTCCCAAGAGAAGACCCTCTCTTTCTCTTTTTTACTCTCTCTCACTCTCTCTCTCTCTCTCTCTCTCTCTCTCTGACGCCCCTCCACTCGATTTTATTTCTATCGTATTTTCTAACCGTTACCGTTTTAACAAGAACAAAAAAAAACAAGAAAGAACGAAATGATCATTGATCATTGATTATTTCCATAGTGATGACAATAAATACGTTATTATTCGTAATAAAAATCCACAAAATGTTTACTTTACGATAAATATTCGTTTTTATAAATAATCGTATTATGTGATTGAATTAAAAAAAAAAAAATATATATATATATATATATATAGATATAGATAAATGTATAAATAAAAATAAATAAACGTCCTTGGAACGAAAAAAGTAATTAACCGTTGCAAAACCGAAGAAAAATAAAATTATTATTCGTAATTAAAGTCTCTAAACTATCTACGTAACGATAAATATGTGTTTATAAATAATCGTATCGTGTGATTGAATTAAAAGAAAAAAGATATTGATATATAACTATATAGATAAATGAATAAATAAATATAATTAAACTTCCATGGAACGAAAAAAAATGTTAACTGTTGCATCAGAAAAAAAAAATTATTATTCGTAATCAAAATCTATAAACTGTCTACGTAACGATAAATATGTGTTTATAAATAATCTTATCGTGTGATTGAATTAAAAAGAAATCTATATAGATAAATGAATAAATAAATATAATTAAACGTCCTTGGAACGAAAAAAAAAAAGTTAACCGTTGTATCAGAAAAAATAAATTGCTATTCGTAATAAGAGTCTTTACTAAATTATCTGCGTAACGATAAATACGCGTTTATAAATAATCGTGTGATTGAATTAAAAAAAAAAAAAAGAAACAAAAAAACAAAAATTGATAAGCAAATAAATAAATAAGAATAAAATTAAACGTCATTCGAACGGAAAGAAAGTTAATCATTGCCACCGAAAAAAAAAAAAAACGAAATAAGATAAAAAAAAAGAAGAAGCATCGTGATTTTTCTCATATCGATCGAGTTATTTTGGTAACAAATATTATTAAATATATCATTGATAATGATTGTATTCGATAAGATCCAATTTCGCGAAGGCGTCGTATTTAGAAAAATCGTTTCGTAAGCTAATTTTTATTGGTCGCATGTTAAATATTAATAAACAAACAATCGTGAGAAGAAAAATAAGAAAAGAAAAATAATATTCACGCGGACGAGTACATACGTTTTTTATTATTATTATTATTATTATTATTATTATTATTATTATTATTATTATTATTATTATTATTATTATTTTATAAGATCACCTAATCGGCCATATTGATCAAATAAATGGATTACCATAATATTTTCAAATACTACATTGCATTTATCATTTGAAAACTAATCATTATAAATGAATACATAATAATAATAATGGTGATAAAATATGAAAAAAAAAAAAAAAAATAAATAACAATATAAGAATAACGTAAAAACCATACGAATGAATATTATTTTATAAGCTCACTCACTATAGTCGTATCAAAACGATACGTTATTAAATACGTTATTAAATTGTTATTAAATACCATTGTTCAATTTAAATGAAATATTATTATTTGAATGTTATTATTCCAAAATTAAAACTTAATTACTATTGTATTGAAATTAAAAATCAAATACTATTGTTTTC
>OU426869.1:1855423-1955423 GCA_911387685.1 Dolichovespula media
TGTAATTAAAACAATTGCGAGTTCGATGATCCATGAAATATTTTTCTTTTTTCTTTTTTTTTTGTTATAATGACAAAATTGGAAATGCGTTTTCAAACCCACCGATTATGATTATTATTATTATTATTATTATTATTATTATTATTATTATTATTATTATTATTATTAATATTATTATTATAATTATTATTATTATTAATATTATTATTATAATTATTATTTCCATGACTTCAAAGAATACACAATATTCGTTTGAAGTCAAAATTATTCATTCCATGTTAATGACGACACTTCAATGCGTCACGCAACCCCAAAAGTGCACTTAAAGTGAAATTATTTCGAATTCCGAACGACTTGGATATCGTCTCGAATTGTGAACAACTAGGATTAATACTACTCGTTAGATCACTTCGTACGTATAAATAATACGTTGGAAGAAGAATCGATGACACAGTTTCGCGATGATGACTATTACAAATTCTTCTTCATTTCTCTCGGCAATGAAAGAGAAGACGATGGAGATAGAAAGAGTTAGATATAGATATATAGAGATAGATAGATGGAAGACAAAAAAATCGACGTTCAACAAAACTGGAGAACTTGATGTTCCGCGAAACAATAAAACGCAGCCCCCAATGATGCGCTTGGCTTTTAGTGCCACGAAAAAGGTTGCTCTAACACTAACATAACTCTCGTGTGTATATATTACACACACACACACACACACACAGAGGTACGTTTATGAATTCATACATACACACAGGTACGTGTATGAATTCATACATGCACACAGGTACATGTATGAATTCATACATACACATACGTCTCTCTCTCTCTCTCTCTCTCTCTCTCTCTCTCTGTGTGTGTGTGTGGTTGAGAGAGAGAGTTCGCTACACCCCTGTGCACAGGATAGAACGAGTATAATGGCGTGCGTATGCTTGGCAAGAGATTCTCAACGACTACGAACGACGTCGACGGCGTCGAACGTTGGCGTCGGCGTCGGCGTCGGCGTCGGCGTCGGAGACTACGACAACAACAACACAACGACGACGACGACGACGGACCGTCGACGATGACGCCGACGAAGTTGTTTGTCGGCTGCCGGAGTCCAAGGGTTCCGGTTCAACCCTACTTCAACCCTCTCTCTCCCTCTCTCTCTCTCTCTCTCTCTCTCTCTCTCTCTCTCTCTCTCTCTCTCTCTCTCTCTCTCTCTCTCTCTCTCTCTTATTCCTTTACAGTTACACGTACGTGATCCAACATAAAACGTAAGTACAGAATTACTCTCTTCGTGATGGTAAAATATATAGATACCTACACGCTTTTTCCATCAACGCCATCACCATCAGTCAGCAACAGTAACAACAACAACAACAACAACAACAACAACAACAACAACAACAACAACAGCAACAAACAATGGTAGCAACGGAGACAGTGTACCCAATATTCTAATCGGATCATCACGTGACGGCATTTTAAAACGCGCCAATTTGAAAAATACAATTCTTCGAACGTCAACGTGACTCTACCCGACCTTACCTTATTTCACTTTTTTTTTTTTTAATTTTATCTTCTTTGTAAATTGTTTTTGTTTTTTTTAATTTTTTTATCTTCTTTGTAAATTGTTTTTTTTTTTTTTTAATTTTTTTATCTTTGTAAATTTTTCCTTTTTTAATTTTGTTATCTTCTTTGTAAATCAAAAAGAAATTTGTTTATTTGTTTATTTGTTATCCCCTTCTCTCTCTCTCTCTCTCTCTCTCTCTCTCTATCTATCTATCTATCTTTCTCTCACTTTCCACTTCGTCCTATCCATTCACGTCGATCGAACTTTTTCCTTCTCCATTTTTCTTTTCTTTTCATTTTTTTTTCCTTTTTCTGTTTTTTAATTACGACTCTTAATTACGATTTTTATATATTACACGCGTACGTGTAGTACAATCAAGCGTACGGATCAACGATCGCGTAGAAAAGATCGTACTCGTAGTAAAATAACGATAATCATCAATCGATCTATCCATTTATCCATATCTATGCCTGTTTATCTATCTATCTATCTATCTATCTCCTATTCCCCTTCCCTTACCTCCACCTCTCCTCCACCTACCCCGTTCTTTGTCCCCCTTCTTTTTTCTATCCGCAAGCGTTAAACATTTTTACGATCTATCCGCGAGAATAGCGACTTTATCTATAGACTTTTATTTAACGACGGCTGACATTTATACGCGTACCGTTAATAGCAACCTTCGTAAACGAAAGATTTATTTTACTACATACGTACGTGGATACGTACATACACACATAAATATATACATTACATACTAACGTACTTACATAGAGAACCGAGTCTCATTTCTTAATATATGATCATCGGAGGACTTTTATATTAATCGTAGAATTACAAATATCTTCGGCGCCATATTGGCGACCCTTTACGAGATTCCAATACGAACGACGAATAGGACGAAGATGAAATATCCTCCTCCTCCTCCTCCTCCTCCTCCACCCCCCCCAAAAAAAATAAATAAAAGACAACAAAAAAAAAAAAAGAAAAGAAAGAAGATCCAACGATCTATTTTTCAATATCTCCCTCTTTCTTTCGTTCCATTGTCTTGACTTTTTCTCTCTTTTCTCATGAAAAATCTTTTCGCGCTTCGATCAAGAAAGCTACGTACCGCGTAAAAAACAAAAAAAAAAGAAAAAAGAAGAGAAAAACAAAAGATAACGAGTGGGGCGAGGTGGGGTGGAGGTAGAGGGAGTAGAGGGTTGGAGAGTTTGAGGGCTTGAGAGTTTAAAGGGATGGGATTGAAGGGGGATAGAGAGGAGCGGAAGGGTGAGCGAGGACGGTGGGTGGGCGGGAGGGGGGAGGGGTGGTAGAGGAACACGTGATATGACTCGTAATGAAAGCAACGGGGTATTAAACTTCCAGAGCTTCTACCGTCTCTTCCGACCTACCCCAACAAACGCGACCGATTTTTACAACCCCTTCCTTTCTCTCACCCTCACCCTCACCCTCACCCTCACCCTCACCCTCTCTCTCTCTATCTATCTATCTATCTGTCTATCTCTTTCTCTCTCTCTCTCTTTCTATCCTATACAACGAGAGAACAAAGAGTCATACACACAGGGAAAGTCGTCGACGTTGTTGGTGACGACTGTGAGGACGCGTGCAGCCATGCGAGAGGTGTAACGAGTACGTTGTGCATCGTCGAGACACTCCTGTAACTCCTGATGTAACTGTGAGCGTAGATGCAACCGTAGGTGTAGGTGTAGGTGATGCCTGTTGTGTTGTTACCGTTGTCGTTTGTCGTTTGCCGTCGTTATTGTCGTCGTCGTTGTTGTTGTTGTTGTTGTTGTTGTTGTTCGTTGGCTGATGATGTTGATGGTGTTGGTCATGGTGGTGGTGGTGGTGGTGGTGGTGGTGGTGGTGGTAGTGGTGGTAGTGGTGGTGGTGGTGGTGGTGGTGTTAGCTATTGCTGCCGTTGCGTTACCCGACAGGGTCAATTCTCGTACCATTCGCACGTACTAAGAGAACGCACGGGGGTTTAAACCCATTCCCAACCCTCCTCTCTCTCTCTCTCTTTCTCTCTCTATCTCTGTCTCTGTCTCCTATATCCTCCTATATCCTCCTACATCCTCCATCCCCTGCCCGCAACACCCCTCCTCCTTCCCTTCCAACCCCTTTTCTTCTCGTTCTCTTTCTCGCACTCGCACTCCTGTGTACACTTCGTTACGCCTAATGGGTAGAATCGCGATGTTGGTCTGACAAAAGGTGGAAAGAAAGGTTGGGCGGAAGAAAATGGCGGCGGCGAATCTCTCCCCTCCCCCCCCCCTCTCTCTCTCTCTTACTCTCTCTTTTTGTTCTTTCTTTTTTTTGGAAAAGGAGCCATTAACGACGACAGCGCTTTGTCTTTGGTATTTTTTTTTTTTTCACATTTTTGCATCTCGCTTTTTCTTGTCTCCTCTTTTTTCTTCCCTTTCTGTCTTTTCTTATTTTTTTAATTTATTTATTTTTCTTTCGTCATTTTTTCTTTCTTTCCATTTTGTTTCATTCTTCTTCTTTCTGTTTCGCGAATCTTCGGGGCGCGATAAGGCGTGTAAAAAAGAAAAAAAAAAAAACAAAAAAAAAGAAAGCAAAAAGAACGAAAAGAGGAAAAGAAATAAATTGAAAGGAGAAAGAGAGAGAGAGAGAGAGAGAGAGAGAGAGAGAGAGAGAGAGAGAGAGAGTACTATACACGATACGCATCTACGATTTAGAAATTATATTCTACACGTTTCAAAATACATGTATGTATGTGTGTGTATATATATATATATGCATTTTCAGAAACAGGAATAAAACGTTATGATGAGTAAATGCATTATTAAATAATAACTAGGACTTTAATGCACTAGCCTACACGATTTCACGTTATCCTCCTTTCTTCTGTATTAAGCTATATATATATTCATGTGCGTGTATGCGTATATATATATATATATATATATATATATATATATATATAACTAATATATTACCGATCGTGTGCCTCTATATAATATTCTGAACCACGTCAGACACATAACGCAATTGTCCCAACATCGATCGATATACACCACTACTAACACCTCCTCCCCTCCCCGTCACCGAGTTTCAAGAGGAAACATTAACATTGCAGACGGGTTGATTCGAAACTTATAGAGAGGGAGGGGGGAGGGATGGGATTTATAATAGTTGAAATATTGAAATAGGTATTTCAATTATAAAACTCAACGTGTGTCCCGACGCGCTTTCCAATCGTTTGAACTTTATTCAATTTCGTTAGAAATATTTTAACGGAAGTAAGGAATAATTTCTCTCCCTCCCTCTGTTTTTCTCTACCTACACGCACACACACACACATATGTGTATATATATATATATATATCCTCTTGCACGAAAGATTTCGCGTGATTCTCAGTGAAAAATAAACAATAAACGCGACACCCATGGTAGGGAACATGGCGAGTATGGGAGCAATAAAAATGAAATTGCGATAAATCATTCGTAGGAATCTTTCCCCTCGTATCGTACAGCCGGAAGACGCAACTCACACTAATTCACTCACTCACTCACTCACTCACTCACTCACTAACTCACTAACTCACGAACGCACGCACGCGTTCAACTCAAAAACGCGAGTATCCTCCAACTTTCTCTCTCTCTCTCTCTCTCTCTCTCTCTCTCTCTCTCTCTCTCTTTTTCTTCTCTCACTTTTCACTCACCCTCGCTCTTTCTCACCCTCTTTCTCTCTCTCTCTCTCTCTTTCTCTCTCTCTCTCTGTCGTTTTTTTTGCTTTTCCTTTTATTTTTATTTTTCTTTCTACGTCTTCAACGATACGCACACGTCGTGCCAAGTAAAAATAGTGCGGGGCCATCAATCAGGGGAGGGGGTCGACAAACCCTGTACACCACTCTACCAGTGTTTATGTGCAAGCTGATAAATAGATAAATAAAGACCGACAGCTACCCTATAATTCTTACCAACATTTATTTGCTACCCCCTTCTCGATTCAATCTTTTCCTGACCCTTTTCGACCGACCGACTACTACTGACTTATCGAAGTAAATTTAGAAATATGTATCAACGGTTTTAAAAGGAACGTCATTCCTTTCCTTTTCTCTTTTTCTTTTTTTTTTTTTCTTTCGTTCCTTTCTTTCTTCTTTCCCCTCCACCCAAAACCCATAATATAAAGTAAATTTCTGATCTAATTACGAATCAATGGGATTGATGAATTTGAAAATTATAAAGTCTAACATAACCTCTCTTTCGACAATAACGATATAATATAACTGTTTATAATATAACTGTTTAATTGTTGTCATTGTTGTTGTTATTGTTTCTTTAGTTCGTTTGTATTTTCTATTTATTTATCTTCTTTTTTTTCTTCGTGAAATAAATATAAAAATTTCAAATCCCTTACGAATTAAAAGACTAACGAATTTGGAGATTATCAAATCTAATATGTTATGTATCTCTTGAAAATGACGATGTAATACAACTAAGAGAACATTGTTGTTGTTGTTGTTGTTGTTGTTGTTTATTTTTTTGTTCGTTCGTATTCTTTATTTATTTATTTATTTATTTATGTATTTATTTATTTACCTTCTCTTTTCTTTCTTCCTAAAATAAATATAAACATTTCAAATCTCTTAAGGATTAAAGAACTAACGAATTAGAAAATTAAAAAATCTCACATGCCAAGTCTCTCTTGAAAATAACGACGTGATATAACCGAGGAGAACATATCGTTGTAATTTATTTATTTATTTATTTATTTATTTATTTATTTATATATATATATATATATATATATATATATATTTATTTATTTTTCACAAAATGAAATGAAATGAAATGAAATAAAATAAAAAAGAAAAATTGCAAATCTTTGACGAATTAATCGAACGAGCAATAAATTCGCTGTACAAAGTTCTGACCGAAACGAAAAAAAAAAAAAAAAGAAAATACATCGCCGTTGTCGTCGTCATTGTTGCTTTTTCTTTATTACGCTTTTAGATTTTTCTTTTTTTTTTTTTTTCTTTATTTAGGGTCGGCGTGAAATCACTTGGAAAAATGGTCGAAGGTACGATCGAGGATAGAGAGAGAGAGAGAGAGAGAGAGAGAGAGAGAGAGAGGAGCAGTTACTCTCTTAACGGATCGCAAATTCCACAGAGATGGAACTCTCATCAGGGTAACGCGTAAGCAAGGTGAGCTGGTTTCCAGTCGTTCTTAGAGAGTAACAGAGACAGAAAGAGAAAGGGAAAGAGAAAGAGAAAGAGAGAGAGAGAGAGAGAGAGAGAGAGGGACTACAACGAGTCTGCTTATTCAAAAGTTATAACTTGTAACGACGACCATTAAGTCCGCTTGGCCAAGCTATAGCCTCTCTCTCTCTCTCTCTCTCTCTCTCTCTCTCTCTCTCTCTCTCTCTCTTTCTCTCTCTCTCTTCGTGAAAAGGTTCCTTTCTGCATTCCTTTCCACGATCCTTTAGCCAATGACGAGGCCATTCCACGTAGCTACGGTATTTTTCTTTTTTACGCTCTCCCCTTCCCACCCTCTACCTACCTCTCTCTTTCTCTCTCTCTCTCTCTCTCTCTCGACTCGTTTAACGCACGTCGAAAATATATTTCCGTTTTGTTAAGTGGATTATACAGGCTCTTGGCGCCAAAATAATTGACGTATTTTAAGAATTTTTTTTCTTCTTTTTTCTTCCCAGGAAGGGAGTAAAATAAATTGAAATAATCCCACGTTTGTTACTTCATGTTTTATATATATATATATTATATATTATATATATATATATATATATATATATATATATATACGTGTGTGTGTCTCTTGTGTTTGTGCGTGCGCGCGCGCGTTTGTGGAAATAAATTATATATAAGGAAAAAAAAAATGTTTTTCTTTTTCCATCCAATTGCGGTAACGCATAAAGGCTCCTGTAATCTTCAACCGCGTGAATCTCCGCAAGAAAAATTCGGACCTTCGATGGGAAGCAACGTCCTAAACGTCCGAGAATGAGAGAGAGAATGAGAGAGAGAGAGAGAGAGAGAGAGAGAGAAAAGAAATTATTAAAATTCCATCGCCCGTCTTCGCGAAATAACCGTTCCAACTGAGGTTAGTTAATCGGGCTCGTATTTATGAATTTACGAAAACAGAGGCCGTAGAAAGAATAATGAAAAAAAGAAAAAAAAGAAAAAGAAAAAAAAAATGAAAACGAAAAAAGAAGAAGAAAAAAAGGAAAACGAAAGAGGGAAGAAGCAGAATTTTCGTTCGTTCTAAAAGTTCGAAATATTTTAACTTGTTCGACCGAGAAGAAATTAAAAAAAAAAAAAAAAAAGAAAGAAGGAAACAAAAGAGAAAAAATGAATCGATGGACATTTAACGAGAACACCGTTCTGTGCGATACAATACGGTTGGCGAAATTTGAATAATTTTTTAACCGAGTTCACCATATATTAGAGTTTACAGAGTTCACTCTACGCGTAAACAGAATTGAAGGGCGTAAAAAAATTTTCTTTTTTTCTTTTTTCCCCTTCACGCGTGAATAAAAACATCGATTAACTACTGCCCGTAATTGTTAGTTCTTTTTAAAATTTATTTTATTCCTTTCCTATAAAAAAAAAAAAAGAAAAACAAACAAACAAACAAAAGAATTAAAAATAAAAGGCAAAAATGAACAAATAAACAATTAAAAAAAAAAATCGCCAAAAATACGTGAACATTTTTCAATGCCGGGAAGAAAAAAGTAAAATGTAAATCCCTTAACGTTGCTCTTCTCTCCCTCTCTCTCTGTCCCAATCCCCGAAACAAATCATATTCAAACGAGTTAATCGTATACGGATTAATATTGCGAACGGATAAAAAAAAAATCCTACCCTCCCTAAAAAAAAAAAAAAAAAATAGAAGATGAACACGAATAACCGAGTATACGTACGTACACAAATGTAAAAAGCATAGACGTTAAAAAGGGGGAAGGGGGGAAGAATACATAAAAAAGAAAAAAAAAGGTCTCACGAATCAATTCAATATGGAAGCTTGAAAAATTTTGAAGAGTTAATTTAGCGTAAGGTATCGATCGTCGTCGTATTCGTTCGCACTCGTTTAATGTCATCGTTCGAAAACAGAGCTCGCGTAACGCGAACACCTCCACCCCCACCTCCGCCCCCGCTCCCAACTCCACCTCCTTCTTCTTCTATTACACCTTTCCTAAAGGAGATGAAGGAGAGTAAGGAGAACGAGGATGAAAATGAAAATGAGAATGAGGATGAGGATGAGGATGAGGAGGTAGATGAGAGGGGAAGGGGATGAGGATGAGGATGAGGATGAGGATGGCGGTGTCGCTTTTGTAGAGCATAGTAAATTAACCATGTCATAGCTAGATCAGATCGCGGCTCACTGGCATGGAAATCCCTTTTGATTAACGAGCATGGATAGTATATAACGTGTATGCGTTCCTATACGCGCGTATACATGTATCACTACGTATATGTGTGTATGTGTGTGTGTGTGTGTGTGTGTGTATATATATATATATATATATATATGGATTCACGTGTGTAAAAGAGAAAGAGAGAAAGAGTGTTTCTTCTGGTCAATGGTGAACGAGAGAATAATGTCAACTTTCTATATATTTTTGTATAGACCGGAAAAACAAATATATAAGGTGACCCGTATAAGCATAACCCTCTTCTCTTCCATCCCCCGACGCCACCGACCCCCCACCCACCCACTTCTGATCAGGGAAAAATCGTTTGAGGAAGGAAGTATTCTATTTTACTTTAACGTGAACGAGACCGAGAAGAGCACGTACTTATACATATACATGTATTACATACATACATAATATAAATAAATACATACGTACGTAGATACATAATATGTGTGTGTGTGTGTGTTTACGTTTGTATGCATGTACATATATATATATATATATATATATATATATATATATATGTATATATATAGCTTAAATTTTCTATTCATTTATCCCCTCGTTCTATATTTCTCTTTACTATGCGAATAGCCTATTTTCTTTTCTTTCTTTCTTTCATTTTTTTTTCTTCTTCTATTGTCATTGTTCCTTTCTTCAAGTTAAGAAAAATCGGAAGAAGAAGAAGAAGGAAAAGAGGAAGAAGAAGAAGTCTAGAAAATCGACCTTTTTAACCGATTCTACCTGGAGAAATTCTTGGTTCGGAGGAAATGATACAATAACCGTGAACGATCTTATTCGTTTCTCAAAGAGTAGAAAAATGTCCTTTCGGGGAGTAAGTGAGAAAGAGAGAGAGAGAGAGAGAGAGAGAGAGAGAGAGAGAGAGAGAGAGAGAAAGTAAGGGAAAGAGAAAGAAAAAGAAAGAAGAAAAGGAAATATATATATATATAATATATATTATATACACAAGAGAGATAGAGAAAGGATCAGGTCAATGTAAATCGTCCCACATTTTTTAAACTTCACGACTACTATTGTTCATTGATGTGTACACATTGATCGAAAGGAAGGAAAAGAAATAGAAGAAATAGGAGAAAAAAAAAAGAGAGAGAGAAAGAATTTTGAGGAAAATGCAAAAGAGTCGAAATTTCGTATGAAGTTAATTTAAATAATTGAAAATAAGGTCTCTCTCTCTTTCTGTCTTTCTCTATGTATGCGCGCGCGCGCGCGCGCGCGCGCGCGCGTGTGTGTGTGTGTGTGTGTGTGTGTGTGTGTGTGTGTGTGTGTGTGTGTGTGAAGGAGTGAAAAGAGGAAGACATATCTCTTCTTCGTGAGAACTTTAATAATACCAACTGTAGAAAAGAAAATCACAGAATCACCATTAGAAGACCATTAGAACACCATTAGAAGACAATAATCCCAATCGGGATTAGTAATCACGCGAGCCATTTTACAAAAAGAAACGAGCAATAAAAAAAGAATCTTACGCGCGATCTTGTTCGGACGATCGAAAGAAAAGATAAATATAAAAATGAAAAAATAGAAAAATAGTACAACAACCCTTACAACTTAGACTTAAACTTGAACTCGATATATATATATATATATATACGCACATGTACATAACAGACACACATAAATGCGTGCTCGCGCTTTACAAGCTGCCACATCACTAAACTCGATCTAAGCGATCGATAACTTTATAAATATCTTCACGATACTGTTATAACCAATCCGAAAACTAATCTATTTTGTATCTAACGATTAAGAAAAGAAAAGAAAAGAAAAGAAAAGAAAAAAAAAGGACAAAAAAGCAGAATGAAAGAATTTTTTTTTCTTTTTTTTTTTTGAGAGAGAGATCAAAAGAAATCAATGAATTGTCACAAAGGTGGGTTTAAAATTGGCGCGGTGTTTTCCAACGCTCCACCCCCATGGATATCCGGATGTTGTTGGCCGTCTTTCACAACCATATTAACGGCTTGTCAAACAGTATTTTTACGATCCCGTTAATACCATGAAGATTATCGCGAGACCTCGAATATGTTGGGATATATAAAGAGAGAGAGAGAGAGAGAGAGAGAGAGAGAGAGAGAGAGAGAGAGAGTGAGAGTGAGAAAGATAGATAGATAGTTAAATAGATAGACAGACAGACAGACAGAGAGAGACAGACAGACAGAAAGAGTGAGAGAGAGAGAGATTGATAAATAGAGAGGTGTGGTATGAGGGTGGGTGGGTGGGGGGATCAGGGGTCGGTTTGAGGTGTTGTATACGTTCATACTAGTATACTATATAATATTCGTTTACTTTCGAGTCGGGGACCGAGATTAAATAGGACCGTTGATTGATCTAAATTAGTTTTAACAGTTTCCGTGACGTTGAATAAGTAGGAGACAGAAAATAATAATAATAATAATAATAATAATAATAATAATAATAATAATAATAATAATAATAATATTAATAATAAAAAGAAAAAGTGTGACTTATGTGATCCCCCACCGTCCGGATTGAAGGATAGATCGTACCTACGAAATCTGTATTTATCGCGTTATAAGGCTCGTCCCGTCCCTTTTCGATAATCCTTTTGAAGTAAATCGACGGACACTTTGATTTCAATTTTGATTATGATCATTATTATTATTATTATTATTATTATTATTAATATTATTATTATTATTATCATTATCATTCCGGATGGGATCAATAAAGATCCCTCGATCCGATCTTTCTTTATTTTCTTTTCTCTTTCTTTCTTTCTTCCTTCCTTCCTTCCTTCCTTCCTTTCTTTTTTTCTCTTCTTTCTTTCTTTCTTTTCTTTTCTTTTCTTCAGTCTTATTTCTTAATTACTTCCTTCTTACGTTGACATGGTTAGATAAGTGAGAGTGACTCGTCGGTGGGCTTTGGATAAGCACCTAGGTTTCTTTTTTAGACGGTAATTTTTCTTTTTTTTTTTTTTGTTACTTTTTATTTGTACGCCTTTTGATTTTTTGATTTTCTTTTTTTTTTTTTGTTTTTTGGTTCTATTACCACAATCGTCGTTTCACTCGAAAACGATTTCATCGCATACTATAACACGATCTTGCGAGATAAAAGATTGAATTATAATCATTAATTCGTAATGAATAAATAAATATTGTATATATATATTTAGTAATTAGTAACGTTCATAGGATTATCCGTAGTTTATCTTCTTCTTCCTTTTTTTAATCGATCATTTTTCACGGAGCATCGATTTTTCTCTTACGCGTTTACTAATTGAAATGTTTCTTTCCTTTCCATCCTTCCTTTTTTTCTTTCTTTTCTTTTTTTGTTACTTTTTTTTTTTTTTTTTTTTTTTTTTTAAATATAAAATGCATCGTACGTATCTCAAATTGCTCTTTTCGTACGGTTAACATTAGTTTTCGAACGCAAATTTCATTCCTTTCCTTTTCCTTCGTTTTTTAAAGTCGATCTTTACGCGCGAAAGTATTTTCTTTATCGCACGGGAGACACATACACTTTGTTAAAAATAAAAAAAAAAAATAAAAAAAAGAAAGAATAAAAATAAAAAAAGACGTAGATCCAAAAATAAGTACATTCCACCCAAAAGAGGACTACTGTTACTCAATTAAATAATATTGTATATTAGCGCGTATAAACAAGAACAATTCGCGTTTAATCGTGCGAAATGAAAGAACGTTTTACGAAGAGCTCGAAAATGAAAGAGTAAAAGGTGAAATAGAGAAAGAGAGAGAGAGAGAGAGAAAAACGTAAAGTAGAGGAAGAAGAAGAAGAAGAGGAGGAGGAGGAGGAAGAGTGAGAATGAGAAAAGCGAACGACGACTGAGCCGACGACGAGTGCTCTAGCGTGACCTTTCACCTTCCAAGAAAGTGGGTAAAGCTAATGGAGTTTTCAGTTCGAAACTTTAAACTCCTCCACGTTCTCCTTTTCGTTCCTATTAATCATATTATCGCGAGCTAATCGACGACGTCTCTCTCTCTCTCTCTCTCTCTCTCTCTCTCTCTCTCTCTCTCTCTCTCTCTCTCTCTCTCTTTTTCTGTGTGTCTTCGTCGTATAAAAATCAATCGATCTCTCTCTCTCTCTCTCTCTCTCTCTCTCTCTCTCGTCTGTTTTTCATTTTCTCTTCTTTTTTGATTTTTTTTCCTCTTCACTTCAAAGTTCGATCCGTTTGAGAGTTACTTTCGAGATATAAACGTACATACATAGGTATGTATATACAGAAAGAGAGAGAAAGAGAGAGAGAGAGAGAGAGAGACATATCTATGTACTTACTTACCAATACCTTTCCGAGTTATCATCGAAAAAAAAAAAGAAAGAAAGAAAGAAAAGAGGAAAAAATAAAAAAGAAAAGTAAAAAAGAAAGATGAAAGGGACGAGAATATACGTGTATTTAGAGCGCGCGGCAACGTTTGACGTTATTACTAATTGGACGTTCGCTAGGGAATTAATGAAAAGCGCCGATGATATGTAGGTAAAAACTGAAGCGCGAAATTCAAAAGGAAAATGAATTCTGTGAGGTAAAGAAGTGAGTTTTGATTTATTCGCTCTCTCTCTCTCTCTCTCTCTCTCTCTATCATTTTTTATTTTTCTTTCTTTTCAACGAGTATCTCTCACGCTCACGTCAGACTTTGATGTCGAGCGTGATGTTGCACGGTACGATTCCTTTTTTTTTATTTTCTTCCTTTTATGTTCCTTTTTTTTCGAAGGTTCACCGCCGGTAAAAGAGAGCTATGACGTTACCGACGCGGCGGCAACCAAACGAAACGAAACGAGACGAAACGAGACGAGACGTGACGAGACGAGACGAGACGAGACGAAACCAAACGAAACGAGACGAATAGAGACGAGTCGAGAGAGATAGATAGATAGATAGATAGATAGATAGATAGATAGATAGATGGATAGATAGATAAATAGATAGATAGATAGATAGAAAGAGACAAACACTTTCAGTCACCTCTCCATTAAATAACGGAACACGGCGGCGCCGCAACCAACGCACTTTTTTTCTCTCTTTCATCTCGCCGATAAATACGAGTCGTATATAAACTTGTATGCTCTGTATATATATATATATATATATATATTTGAGTGTGGGTGTGGGTGTCTGTATGATACGTGCGTGCGTGCGTGCGTGCGTGCGTGCGTACGTACGTACGTACGTACAAACGAAGTCGTAATGATAAGAAAGCATGTGATAAATATCTTTCGTGTGTAACGAGTGCGATAGCTTATGCGTAAGAAAAAAATGAGAGAGAGAGAGAGAGAGAGAGAGAGAGAGAGAGAGAGAGAGAGAGAGAGAGGAAGTGCAACCAACGTTAGACGACCCTATACATATATATATGTATGTATGTATGTATGATATATGTATGTATATACATAGAAAGATCTTTCGTTTATTAATCCGTGGAAGGTAAGAGCAAACAATTTTCGAGAGATAACCAGAATAAATATTTCTTCGACAGACCGGGCACCACGAGACCGGATAGAAATTTTCTCGCGATCTCACTCCCTCTTTTCTTGCGAGATTTCTGTTCTTTTCTTTTTCTTTCCTTTTTATTTCTTCCTTTTTAACGAGTAAATATTCACCCAATAATATCGATCATTGATAATGATCAAAGTGAATGAATGACGGAGAAAAAGCAAACAAAAAAAAAATAGATAAATAAATGACCGATCATTAATAATAGTAATAGTAATAGTAATAGTAATAGTAATAGTAATAGTAATAGTAATAATAATAATAATAATAATAATAATAATAATAATAATAAATTTTGATTTTATGTAACACAGGTTATAACCGGAGATCCTTTATACGATCGAAAAAAGTTTTCACGATTGATATTTGAATGAATAAATAAATTAATTTATTTATTTACTTATCAATAAATTGATTACTCATTTTCGAAAAGCGCAATTTTAAAAATTAGCCTAGAAAATATTCTCGATAAGTAATGGCACGACGATCGATATAACAAAATAACCTAAAAATTATTCGTCGCGTCCACATTTAATATCCCCATCTATGGACTTTTCTTACGTCCTTTGCCATATAATGATCGATGTCTAATAGACAGACCGCCGCCGGTGGATTCGATTTTCGAGAATCGATTCTTGAATCTCGTATTTCAAGTTCTTCCTTTATACATTCGTTCGTTCTTATTCCTTTCCTTCTCCGCCCTCCCTCTCTAACTCTCTCTATCTCTCTCTCTCTCTCTCTCTCTCTCTCTCTCACTCTCTCTTTTTCCTTTTTTTTCTTTTACCAATGAGTCCACCCTTAAGTGAACAAAACGCATAACTCATCGGCCATAAATTATGGTAGCTGACGCGTCGCGGGACCTCACAAATCAACTCCCTGGAATTTCGCGAAATAAATCCCGACCGTTCTCGCAGGATATTTGGATTTACGATTCCGCTATCGAGAAAGAAAGAGAGGGGAGAAGAGAGGAGAAAAGAGAGAGAGAGAGAGAGAGAGAGAGAGAGAGACTGAAGGCACAAGATCTATTGCTTATTAAATTTCGTTCTTATTTATTTAGATATTATTACTTCTTTTTTCTTTTTTTTTGCTTTTAGCTTTTCCTTTGACAACATGTATAACGCGCAATATGCGTTAATTGTAAGAAAAGAGGGGGGAGAGGAAGAAAAGAAAAAGGGAAAAAAGTAGAATGAAACGAAAAATAAGATAGAAGGGAAATGGAAGAAAATAAAGAAGCGACGAAAAAAAAAATTTATAAAATAAAAGCTTCACCTGCATACACACCGCTCATTAAGTTTTGCTCTCGTTTGTAACCTTCCTTTTTTGATGTTTTTTTTTTTCAAATAAAAAAAAAAAAGGAAAAGAAAAACATGCAGAAACGTTAATTAAAAGAGGGGGGAGGGGAGGTGGCAAAGAAGAAAAAGAGGAGGAAGAGGTGGAAACAACAACAAAAAAAAAAAAGGAAAAGGAGAAAAGAAGAATTCACCCACTCGCTTACGCCGTTCACTCTTAAGTCTCGCTTTCGTTTGTTCGTTTTATTCTATTTCATTTATTTTAATCTTTTTTTCCTTTTTTTATTTTTTACTTTACTCTATTTCTAGTCTCTTAACCGTGCAATAAAGTTAATTAAACGAACGAAAAAGGAGAAAAGACGAAAGGAAGAAAACAGAATAATAATAATAAGAAGAAGAAGAATAGGAAGAAACTAAAAAAAGTCACCCGCTTATGCCGCTCATTGAGTTTCTCTCTTTTTCTATTCTTTTCTTTTTTGTTTATTTTTTTTGCTTTTTCTCTCCTTCTTTCCTTCCTCCCCCCCCCCTTTTGTACGTTACGTTAATTATGAAGAAAGAAGGAAACAAAAAAGGAAGAGTAAAAAAATAAAAATAAAAATAAAAGACAAGAAAAAAAAATAAAATCACCCTTCGAACTTGGAAAGCTTTGAAAACCAATCAAACAACGAAGCCAACGGTCGCAGCTGTGCAAAACTATTTTAGGATACGTACGCATACGTACAAAGAAGACAGTAGTACAGTTGGTATAATTTACGATCCTACAAACGAACGATACACTGCAGGACTAGTTACAACAAGGACGAACATATTATACCAGAGAGAGAGAGAGAGAGAGAGAGAGAGAGAGAGAGAGAATTTCTCGGTCTAATACCCCCGCCTCCTCTTTTCCCCCACCCATTACATTTTCTCGTTAAGGGGGTTGAATAACGTCACACTTTCGAGCTAAATTCCATTTCACGTCTTATGTATATATGTCTCTCTCTCTCTCTCTCTCTCCTTCTCTCTCTCTCTCTCTCTCTCTCTCTCTCTCTCTCTCTCTCTCGCATGCGCGCATACGCCAAATCCCCACTCGTACGTACACCATAAAACGATTATAGAAAATATTCGCTCGCGAAAGGTTCGAAAATTGTATTGATAGGTTACAACAGCCATTTTAACGTTTTCTTTAAGAGAGAGAGAGAGAAAGAAGAGAGAGAGGGAGAGAGAGGGAGAAAGAGAAAAAAGAGAAAAAGAAAGGAAAAGAAATTTAAAGAAACGTTTGTAAATGAAATTAATTAAACGTCCACACATACGTACGTAAATTACAGTCGTTATCCTTGAATGATTTTCTTTTCATAACCTCCTTATCACAAGAAAAAAAGAAAAAAAAATACACACACAAATCCACAGAAAGAGAACATACACGCGCGCGCGCGTGCACACACCGTGCAACACACTCTCCAGCAGAAATTCGTTCACGTAAGAAAAAAAAACGAAAAGAAAAAGAAAGGAAACCAAAATCAAAGAAGTCGAACGTCGGCGTAGAAAATAAAAATTTCGTCGGCCTCGTCGTCAGGATTGCTCGCAACGATTATTATTCGATAATGCGAATCAATATCGAGAAATCGATCGACGTTTAAGAACGGACCAATCGTATCGTCCGATTATATCTACGGCCGTTTTCATTTAACGCGTTATTAGCGCCATTACGATCCAACGTACCTCGTCGTACCCCTCTTCCCCCACCCCCTCCTTGTTACGGTCCTTAGACCTCCTGCCCTCCCCTCCTACCCCCTCCTGTGCCCCCCTACCGATTCCTTCGCACTGCCACCTCCTCCCCTTGATCCTTCGATCCCCTCTTCGTCGCCCCTCCCCCTCCCCCGAACGTCCACCCCGCGATACCAATCAGCTTTTATCCACGTCCCAGTAACCGTTATTTTTTTTCTTTTCTTTTTTTTTTAAAAAGAAGCCGGATATGATCGTTGACCATTATTATTATTATTATTATGATTTTTATCATCATCATCATCATCATCATCATCATTATCGTATTATTATTGTATTTGTTGATAATAAATATTTGATGGTTATGGGATAAATGTACTCACATGAAATTGGTTCTTTCGGTATATCGCTCAATGGGAAGCCCTGCGCTTCGAAATCCGGCCTGACAGCGTCACATTTCAAGCCGGCGCCGTTGACGGACGTCGTCAAAAGGGAAGAAAGGACGATCGAAGCAATTAATAGAACCATCGTCGTCGACGTTCTATCACCACTCATATTTTTCTTCTTCTTCTTCTTCTACTATCTTCTATCTTCTTTTATCTTCCTCTCCTTCTTCTTCTTTGACCTCTTCCTTTATCCTCTTTTTTGAAGTTGTTGAGTGAAAGTAAGATAGAGAGAGAGAGAGAGAGAAAGAAACGAAAATTAATTGAGATTTATATCACAAACAACCAGGACGATCGGTGTGTAACACGCGTTATATATATATATATATATATATATATATATATATATATTTATTTATTTATAAAAAAAAATAAAGAGAAAAACTCACTCGAGTTAATAAACAACAAACAAACTGTTCGAATCGTAATCGACTAAATCAAGCATCACTTTGTTAATACATTATTATTAAGCACGATATTAAACAACGTTTGCCGGTGACGATGACGACGATAACGATGACGGTGATGACGGTGACGACGGTGACGACGGTGACGACGGTGACGAAGATTAAAAATTATGAAGAGATGGAGATAGAGAAACGGAGAGATATAGACATAGATAGAAAGTCAGAGTAAGAAAGTGAGAGTGAGAGAGATACAGTGAATGAAGAAGAAAGAAAGAAAGGAAGAAGGAAAAAAAAAAGAATTAAATGAAAGAAAGGAAAAATTTGAGGTATAATATTGAATAATAAATAATATATAACGCGCGATAGTAATATAATAAAGGGGTAGAAGAAACGGCGATGCCAAAACGGAGAGAGAAACGAAAACGCGTCGATCCTCCTCCCACGATCGCCCGAAACGCACTGTTGCGACTCGTGGTGCTTCGGAGCGCGTGCCAACGAACCACGCGCATGCGCAGCCGGCATGCGCAACGCTCCAAGTAAAAGGGTTACACGTTTGAATCGTTGTTAAATCTTTTTACGATCAACGTACATCATCCCCTCCTCTTCTCGCGCCGCCCCCCCTCTCCCACTCCCGCTCCCAACCCCTTCACTCTTCTCTCCACTCAGCCTGGTCCCACCCACCGAGGCCCAACAGCGCGCAATCCTCCTGTGACTTTTTTTTATTTTTGATTTTGATTTTTTTTTATTTTGTTTTTTTTTTTTTTTTATCGAAGAAGAGACCGAACAACAAGATCGTCGATCGTTGATCGAAATTAAGGTAAGAAGGCGTTGAACGAACTCGTCGTATGATTTGTTTTTTTTTTTCGAATTACGAAAAATTTCGAATTTACGAAAAATTCGATCGTTATTATCGTGGTCGTTCGTCACTTTGAATGAGCGCTATCGATCGATCGATCGGTAAGAAATTTTATTCGTTCGTTCGCACGAACGTTGACAATGATTAACATTCGATGTAATTTTATCGATTAAAAAAAAAAAAAAGAAAAAACAAGAAAGAAAATATAATCGGGAAAAGTTCGGGTGACAGCACGTTGGACACGTTGATTCTTTTGATAGTGTATATTTTCGTTCTTGCATTTAACAGTGATAAAGCTTGTTTATTTATTTTTTTCTTTTCTTTTCTTTTTTCCATTTTTTTTTGTTTTCTTTCTTTTTCCCTATTGAGTAATTCATTCTTAACGGACATCGATCGGACGGATTAGTATTATATTATAATATTGTAAGATATAACAGACAGTCTTCTAATATTCGAGATCAAACGAGCGTTCGTTTCCTGCATAAAAAAAAAAAATCGTAAGTGCACTTCGTGATAGGCATACTAAATCATTAAATTATTATTATTAATAGTAGTTTTGTACAAATATCGTTGGACGGAATCTAAATAATAATGATTGTTTATACATATATATATATATATATATATATATATATATATATATATATATATATATGTATGTATGTATGTATGTATGTATACATAGAATATAATCGAATCTATTTGTTCTACATATACGTGATCGTACTATGACACAATGGGCAAGCATTAATATTAACGACGTCACGTTCCGTTGCTACATGATGTCTACAGACGGTGCAAATCCAAGCATTACTGAGATCCATCAAGGGTTTACCGGAGATTATACAAGCCGGAAATCTGGACATACAATTTGGGCATACGACGCACCAATCGGGTATTAATGTCTCGCAATTTACGCATTCGGCTTTAACGTTGCGCGTGTCCCTTGGTCCGTATTTCGTAAATATATTTACCGCGAGTTCCTCGTATTCCTCCCTTTTCGCTTCCGTTATACCATCGTAGGATTCCAATTTGATGAAGGCTTTCGAACACGTAGAAAAGGCACGATTAACCGCGCTGGACAATGCCAATAGACAATAAATATCTTCGAGTTCCAAAATGTCCTCGTACTCTCGTAGTCTCAAGGCAGTTTTCATCGAGGCGTCGAAATTACCGTCGTACATTTGTCTATGTGCCATCAAAAGAAAATGATACGCCTCAGCTCCTCGCCAAGCGTTCTCTATTATCTTTGTGTCCTCGTTGCTTTCGGTTAAACCCATTACGACGTTGCTACGTCCACCCTTTATGGTCGGTACGCTATTTATATGATCCTCTATCAATAAAGCAGCTAAAACGTATATCTTCTTAACTCTCAAAGGATTAGTCCTGATTTTGGCCTGCTCCTCGGCAAGCTTTATCAATAATTTTGCAGCTTCCAAGTAATAATTCGCCTTTTTATATAACTCTATTGCTTGCAATCTCTTGCCGTTGGACAAAAGATGATTGGCATATTTGTTAAGTAGCTCACCGATCTGTGCCATCTTGTATGTTTTGGCTAAATCTATGGCTTGGTCCCAATGGTTAAGACGTACGCACGTATCCACCGCCAATTTAACGTCGCCGTATTTTATATAAGCTGCTACCGCCTGAGAACACATACCAACGGAGGCCAACATCCTTGCTACGGTTTTTAATATTGGACTTTTGTCAGGCAACTGATCAACCGTTCCTGCTAACTGTATGAAATCTTCGAGTTTGTAATAACATTGAATGAGTTTCTCCAAATTTCGTCCCTTTTCGTAATATTCCCTAGCTCCCTCCCAGTTTTGTCTTTCCGCATAGAAATCTCCTATTTTGTTGAAGGCCAGCTCCATTTGCTTGTCCGATCCGCCAATACCCATTTTCATTAATTGGACGACGCGAAAATAATCTCCCAATTTTTGGCGCAACGTTATGGCGAGATCCCTCCTATCCATGTCCAAATACAATTTCTCGGATTCGTCATAATTTCCAAGGAACGCCGCTACCTCCGCTTTTTTCAATTGATCGTTGTGAACGTTTCTCAAACGTTTGATGAATTGTATACCCAAGTAATCGGTACAACGAACCATCGCATTCTCTGCGGTCTCCAAGTCTAATACCTTTAACGCCGACTCAGCTAACAATCTCCACAATCGTGGATGCGGATTATCCTGAATAAAATTATTGGCTTCCTTTAGTCCCACCTTGGCCAATAGCTCTCTCGTATCTCTTAACGATTTTACCTCCAAATCTATTATCAAGTCATTTTTAATTTCGTCGGGTCTTTCTATTAAATCGTCCAATAGTACACAACGTATTTCTAAATCTTGAAAAGAACATATGTATCCGTAACACGATATCGGTTCTTCCGGATCTAATCCTCTTAATACGTACATTCTTGTTTTTTCCATAATCGCAAGTAATAAGGGATTGTCCTGAGCCCAACACATCCCCCATACATCCTTCCTTTCAAATTTACTTACGTCGTCTATCGTTTTCGCATTTAAAGAATCAGAAACTTTCTGCGTGTCCAAGTCCAACATTGTTAGAACTCCGGATGTATCCATAATGGATACACGAGTTGAATCACAATTTATAGCCATTTTGTATAGTCTACAAGATGTATTGTATCGATTCATAAGAGTAACTTGCGGTAGGGAGTAACGTTGTATCATTCCCGATTCTCTTCCAATAAGGAATAACTTCTCGGTTGCGCAAATGCAAGAAATTGGATCCATCGTAGGTTTTGTACTTATGGGCGATTCAAAAGATCTATCTCTATCCAAATCCTGTATAACCTCTGTTACACCGGTTGGTGTATCGTCCACGTGATAAAGTTTCTCCTTTCGTAATTTACCAGCGAGTAATGCCGAATTACGAGGTGTACGAAAAGTCCACAGCATAAAATTATTTTTCGATGCCGCAATAACAATATTACTAGTAATTGTCACGTATAATGGCTCCATATCTAGAAATTTAGTATCTATCGGCGTGGCTATGGTATTGCAAACTAGTAATGCAAATTGTTCGGATCCTTGAGTTGGATCATTCTTCACTGCTAAAACACAATGCTCTCCGTATGAGGCTATAGAAATTAAAGTACGTACAAATTTAGTGCAGCAAGTATTATTACTAGTATTCCAAAACGTGATGCATATACCGTCCTTACTTATTTTCTCATTCGTGAATACAACGGTATTACTGAAGTATGTCCATTTATAATCCGGACGTATATTTGCAAAATAAATGTGAGAATCAACGGACAAAGCTACTCTCAGTGATCCTCCCTCCCATGCACATGCCGTTACCTCTCTACCAGGTATTCTTAAGGTTCTCATGTGTTCCCCAAATTGACTATAAAATTGAATAGCATTTACGTCCTTCGTCTCTCCATTAGTTAAAAATGGCATCATACCAGTCACAGCCAATATAGAACCGTGACTGTTCCAGCAACACCATGCAGCTGTCATACCGGTTTCTATGACAACCGGATTGTCGTCGTTAGTGTCTTTTATCAATAATATTTTGCCACTCTGATAACAAATAGCTAAAGTAGGACAATCTACAGCGACGTATCCATTCCTACCGTTGTACCACTGTAATGTAACTATTACTTGCAATTGACCAGGTATTTGCTGTATCATATTTAGCTTAGTTAAAAATATGCCTTGATTGTCGTACAAGTGAAGTTCCCCATTCTTCAAACCGAATAAAAGTAATTTTCCATCGGGTGACCATTGTACACTGCATAAAGAAACATTCTTCAATTCCTTCCCCCATATTCTATTGCCATCGACAGAGCCGACGATTACGGCACCGTCTTCGTATACTATACATATCTTTTGACCATCCTGACTCCACGCCATGCTCTTTACAACGGATTTGTTACGATTATTTATCATTTCCTCATACCAAGAACCCTTATACATCATCCAAACGATGATAACACCATTTTGATCGCTAGACGTTAACTTTTGATGTTCTTCGTTCCAAGTAACTACTTGTACATGACCGTTGTGACCTTCTAAAGTTTGATTCATAGTGAGATTACTGGCTGCAGTCAAATTACGGGACTTTCCATTAATATTATTATTCCCCATGACAGATTCAACTCGTAATACCTTCAAAAGACCATCCTCGCCACCTACGGCGATATAACCTTCTTTTTGATTCCATGCTATGCAATTCAAACGAAAATTATTTGGTATTGCTATTTTTTTGCTTAGATAGACGAACATTTTGTATTTTCGATTGTTACAAGTTTAGATTAACGTCGAAGGTTGTCAAAAATGTCTGAAAAAGAAAAGATATGTCTTTTGAAGTGTTTTCTTGATTTTCTCACCAACGATCAAAACTAAAACATACGAAGAACTAAGAATACAATACGAAAATTGTAATTTACATTTTTAGCTTTTAACAAACATATTGTAAACGGTGATCTCATAGGTTATTATTTATAATAATAATAGTAATAATTTTATAATAACCATACAAAATGTCAGTTTCGCTGCATTTTAAAATATTGCTTACATTTTCAACTCTACAACTTCGACGTCAGATGGCGCAGTTAAAGTTTAATTGATATTCTATAGCAGGGATTCTCAATCTCTTAGTTCTTCGCTTACGTATATTTACTATATGTTACTGTCGAACAATATATTAAAAAAAAATGAGAACACGTGGGAATCATTAAATGTCATTTTCGTATATATACAAAGTATTGAAATAGGATTGCAATGGTGTATATAATTATAAAATACAATTATCCTATACCATTAAATGAACAATTCTTGTATATTCGTCAATTTTGTATTTGAAATGGTCTAATGGAATGAAGTGAATCTATTATAATTCAGAATAAGTTCGTCTGTGAAAGTTTCATAGAGAACCCATTGAATTTTTATTCGCGATAATAAACATTTAATTTTACTTTCATTATTAATAAATATAAAATATATTGTATTTTATGACTACACAGATATATAAATTGCATTTGTAGAAGCATAATACGTCGCATATATATATATATATATATATATATACATGTATGTATGTATGTATGTATATATAATTTTATACAGTTCTTATGTTGTAATAATATAATATAATATAAAATTTAATAATCAAAGAGATATTTACTCTATCATATATATATATATATATATATATAAATTGCTTTCTTAGAAGCATAATACATTATATATGTAATTTTGTACAATTCTTATGTCTTTTAACAATATAATACAATATAATATAATATGGACTAATAAAATATGACAGAATTATAATATAATTTAATATAATAAATTTTTACAATGATCAATGCATTTTAATAGTATTTTAAATTACCTTTCTTTTTTATTTCATTTTCTTATTCTTTTTGTACATACACCTACGCATATTTGAAATATTAATGAGTAAGAATAAAAACGATTACGCGATTATTCTAATGCTTGTAAATCGATTACGAGCAATTAAAAGTCATCGTATAGAAAAAGATTTTTCTTTTATTTGTATTAATACACAATTCGCAAGGTATATAAGAGCACCATAGTTTACGCACCTATCGTATTATTATATACTGTTATTAACTAAGACGATTAACTTTGAAATTATATTGCAAGATATTGCTATCGATATTCCTTAAGATTGCTTATTTCTTTTCTTTCTTTTTTTGTTGACTTCACGGTGTACAAATAACGAATAGTAATAGAGAATATCGAACATTGAAAAAAAAAAAAGAAAAAAGAGAACAAGAAAGTAATAAAAACACGAACAAAACGAAGATAAAAATGTTTATCGCCCGATTGTGGACTTTAATTGATCTTAAATTAATTTTTAATTATTTGCTTTTCTTTATTAGGTCCCACTAAACGTTCGTTCACCGAGAACTATAATTTATTATAATTTATCTATTCGCGTAAAAAGAACAATAATTGTACGACTATCTATATATCTATCGTTGAACAATCTCGAGACTTCAAGCCTCGAATCAAAGTTAAATTTCATATGTCTGTCTCCTGCTCTGATATTCTGTAGGCGGGAGAGGGGGTGGGGGAGGGGGAGGGGAGAGAAAAAAATAAGAAAAAAAACGGGGGATGGGAGGGAGGAGAAAAAAAATAAAAGAAAGAAAACTGAAAAAGGAGAGTTCATGGATGTCTCCGAAGCTCGTCATACAAAAACGATAAAACGACATTAACTATAAAAAAAAAAAAAAAATGGCGTTGATTCATTGCGATAAAGCTTTGCACTGTTCGCAGTTCTCCATTCGCTCGTTGAATTCTTCTATTTGTAACGTCATCTCAAAGAAATTGTAACTTTCGTGTATGTTTCTCGTGGCCGTACGTAGAATATTTTGCGGGCTGGTACCAGGTTCTGCGAGACAGAAAAAGAGAATAAGAGAGAGAAAGAGAGAGAGAGAGAGAGAGAGAGAGAGAGAGAGAGAGAGAGAGAATAAAAATGAAGTTTTTGTACGATTTCTAAATCGAAATGATAATTCGCAAACGTTTAAATAAAATCCATCGGGGATGATTGGATTGGATTTCTCTTATCTTTTTTCTTTTCTTTTTTATTTTCTTCTTCTTCTTCTTCCTTCTCTTATCATACGACAAAAAGAAAGAAAGGAAGAAAAATAATATCGCGCCTTAAAGAAATTGTCTTCTTATTTGAAGAACGAAAACGTAATTACACGTAAACTTACTTATCGCCAAATGCGCCGACAAAGCGGTTTTGTCGAGTGAAAGAGCCCAAATCCTTAAATTATGTACTTTAACAACGCCTTCTATCTGCATCAAAGTATTCTCAACTTGAGAATAATCAAATCCCTTTGGCATTCCCTCCATGAGGACGTTCATAACGTCCTTTATGATTGCCACTGTCGTGAGCATTACTAATATCGAAAATAGGAACGTACAGATAGGATCAACTATGGTCCATGTTGGCTAAAAGAAAAAGAAAAAAATGAAACAAAATGAAGGGAAGAGAAAGGACAACTAAAAAAAAAAAAAAAAAAAGAAAGAAAAATTATCGTTAGCACATATCGTCCCGTAAAAATATTTCATCTTAAAATAATTCAACCAATAAAATATTTCCAATATCAAAATACACGATTAATAATAATGATAGTAATAATATAATGAATATCTTTAGAAACTTATGGAAAGTAGTACGATATAAAGAAAAAGAAAAAGAAAAAAATAGAAGAAAACAATGGAAGGGAAGAAAACAATACTCACTTTAAAATAAATAACTAACGCAGCGATAAATACGCCTATACTTTGAATAAAATCGCCAACGACATGTATGAATGCAGCACGAACGTTAATATTTTTCTTATAGTGATCATCCTTGTGAGATATCTTCTCTTCGTCCGTTATCTTTCGCATTTTATGATCATCGTGCTCGTGATGACTATGTCCACCATGACTATGACCATGCTGATGCAAACTTAGGCCCATTCTAATATATATATATAAATATATATATATATATATAAATAATTATTATATCATATATATATATATACCGTCGTGAACAAAGATAACATAGACAACAATATCCCAATATAATAACTATATACATTTTTAATAATAATATTAATATTAATAATAATAATAATAATAATAATAATAATAATTATCGTTTTAATATCACTAACACTAGATTTACCGCAACACCAACCGCAGAGGTAATTAACATCACCGTGACGTCTAACTCGAAATCCTTGTTAATTATTCTCTCTATTGCCAGATAGAATAGAATCCCTGTAACAACCCATATCAACAGGACCGACGTTAATGCACCGATCACCTGAAAAAGTCGTCGTATAACGGGTAAACAAAATCCGAACTAAATAAAAAAATTTATTACGGAAGCTATATACATACATACATACATATATATATATATATATATATATATATATATATATATCGATCTGAATGATAATATGACAAAACGTAACGACAAAACATACTCGTTTTTCTTTAGAAAGTAAAAGTCCGTCTATACCTGATACTTACTTCCGCACGATACCAACCGAATGGCATTTTCCTTGTTGCAGGCCTTCCTGCGACCCAGATTGAGAATAGAGAAATCATAAATGATGCGAAATCGGTCAGCAAGTGTGCTGCGTCTGTGGCTATGGCCAAACTATTTGAGAGTACACCACCTGTGTAATTACGACGTTTAATTATATACGATACCGTTATATTAAATGTATATATTCACAGAGAGAGAGAGAGAGAGAGAGAGAGAGAGAGAGAGAATGAAAGCAAAAATGAATTATAATTTACCAATTATTTCAGCTATCATGAAGAGAACGCAAAGTCCACTAGCGAGTAGAAGCTTTTTCCTAGCTTTCTTATCTACTTCCCCATTTCTTTCACGATGACAATGATCCTCTGGTAATACTAGAATTATTTCGTAAATGTCTATTTAAACGATTCGTAATTTTGAAAATGAATATTTTTGAAGATCGACCAACGTGTGATCTCGAAATTTTTCATATAAAAAGGATACTGCAGCATTGTTCGTTTAGATATAAAATATTGAAGAGTATTTTGATAAAACGAAATACTTTCTATGTGTACTCTATGTGTAGCGTTATTTATTTGTGTATGAAATATTCAAAGTTTCCGATAAAAAAAAAAAATAAAATAATAATAATAATAATAATAATACTCCGTAGTTCGATTTGTTTAGATTATCGAAATGCCAAAAGAACGTTTTAGGATAGAACGATAATTAGGATAAAATGGACGGCATTTATTTGTATTTGGATATATTTCTAAATACGTCCAAATATGTCTGAACGTGAAATATCGAAAGTTTTTCCAAATATGAACAAAATATGACACGACGTTATTTATCTTGGTTATTATGAGACACCGAACGTTCGTTCCTTTCTTTTCTCGATGCAAAATACATTTCCAATTGAAAAAAAAAGAAAAAGAAATGACGTGTTCAAGTAAAAAAAAAAGAAAGAAAGAAAAAAATAAATCGTTAAAAATTCCGAAACGAGTTATAATCGAACGAAAATAATAATTTCAATGATGATATCAAATATTTGTCTTTGAAATAAAACTCGAATGTGTCAATTGGAGAATCTTACTCGACGAATTCTGTTGATAATCCATCGTTGTATTTTCATCGATTCCTTTGACAACGGTACAACAACCCGATAATTTTCCATGAACGCAAAATATCACTTTCTTCGACGATATATCATCTTCTGATTCATTATTATTAGGTGGTATGCTCGTTCCGTAACCATAGATTGCTTTATCCTTAAACCTGAAAGATTTGTTAGCGTTTTAATGTGGTTACGTGATTTTTACAAATTTATCGCGTATATCGTACAATAAAAGTATCCACGTACGTACGTACGTACGTACATAAATATAAGATTGGCGATTATGAAATGAAAATGGTGGTCGCACATTAATAACCACGTTATTGTCGCGCGTTATTCTTTAAAAAAAAAATCGTAAAAGTTACATAAAAAAAAGGGGGGGAATTATATTCCACGAGAATAAATATGCACGCTCGTTATATCGTATCTTTGATTGTCATATTATTGAAAGAGAAAAAAAAAAAAAGAAAAAAACAGGAAAAGAAAGAGAGAGAAAGAGAGAATAAAAGAGATATAGATATAATTTTTAAATAATTCGAAGACAAAATAAAAAATTTCCTAAAATATTTAAGAACGAAAAACATATATAGAAAACGTACATATGTGTATATATATATGTATATATGTTGTTATTGATTATCGGCATCGTACATAAATATCAAGAATATATGCCAATTAATAGAGACAGAGACGTATGGTATCAGATAATGTAAAAAAAATTGAAATGTTTCTTATCTGAGATCGGTAGACGTTAAAATTATCAGAAACAATTAAGTAATATAAAATATTAGAATACGTTTGTTCGAACTTGATGAGTCTTCGTGGTTATGCAATGAGACAAATAAATTCATGTCATTTTAGAAATTCGATAAAACTAGAAACATTAAATATGATATATGTATGTATGCTTGTATATGTTTCAGTAGAATGAATTTTTAAAGATATATCTATGTGTGTATGTGTGTGTATTAATATAGAAATCATTTACAACTATCGGAAATAAAAACTCGTAAGATATTTTCGTTTGGATAACATACGTAAAAGAATCAATAAACTCCGATAAGCATAACATTTCAATCATCGCTGATAAGATCGCTATAGACTTTATTAACAGAGTTAGTTGTTCATCGTTATATCGTACAAAATCGATTACTTACTTATAACGAAGTTTCACCATCGAACCGACATTTATTTAATACTTTTCTAGCATAATTTCTAACGTGTATCTATGTTTATGCGCGTTAACGAAACCTAACCAATAATTATCATTTTTTTTTTTTTGAAGTATCGATTGGAAAACGATTATTTCTTTTCTCGTATGATTTCTCGTATCTACGTTTATTGTGCTTGTATGTATATGAATTTATTTTATTTATAATATATATATATATATATAAATATTATATATATATATAAAAATAAATAATAAATTATAAGTATATTAATAAAAATAATGATAAATTAGAATTATTAGTATATTATTTATGAATATATTATTATTAATTATATGTGTATATATATATATATATATATTCAGTTATTCATTTTGTTATTTTATATAGAATTATATATACTATTATAATTAATAATTACATAATAATTATATAATCAATATAACAAGACGATGGATAATTGTTTTTCAATCAATACTTTAAAAAGAAATTTATATTTATATTAGTAATTTATTTTTTTAAGTATCGATCGGAAAACAATTAGCAATAATTATTGAAATTATTTTTGCAAAAATAATTCGTCGAATGTTACAAACGAATTTACGTGGTGGTACATCATCAATGATTACAATAGATCATCAATTGATTTACGATATTTTTACGACGAAATTCGTCAACGTAAGAGAATTTGAATCGATCGAATTTTTTCGTAAAATTCTACATTCAACTTTCTTCCCGTTGTTTGTCAATGTTAATAAGGAAAACGATACCTATAAAAGAGAGAGAGAGAGAGAGAGAGAGAGAGAGAGAGAGAGAGAGAGAGAGAGAGTGAGAGGGAAAACCACGATTTTTTTACGTATATGAGAATAGTAATACAAAAATAATCGATTCTACGTGAATAAATAATGTCCAAATGTAAAAAAAAAAAGAAAAAATCATAATAGAAACACATCGACAATCGTATTATCGCATAATACGATCTACGTTATGTCATTCATTATGTACGTATATATACGTTAGCAATGATGGAAACCTTTTTAAACACATTTAATGACTCAAATAATTTCAATAAAAAAGAAATTTTGTCACGCGTCATTCGTCGTTATTTCTTTTTTGACCTTTTCAAAGGCGAAATTAATTTACGGGTAAGAAAATAAATAAATAAATAACGAAAAACCATTGAAAACCTACCAAAACGTGCTGAGCTAAACGCCATTTTTTTTTCTTCGTCATTTCCTTTTCCTTTTCCTTTTCTTTTTCTTTGTTTTCCTTTTTTTTTTTTTTTCTTCTCATCCGTAGATTCATTATGCTTGTCAAGAGGGGAACTACGACGAATATACGATGAAATAACGACGAATTACGTGTGAAAAAAAAAATGCAATGACACAAGTCGAAAATTGTATCATCGAACAATGCGATTTACGTTAAGTCGTCCATGACATACATACATTACGCTTA
Organism: Dolichovespula media; assembly: GCA_911387685.1. NCBI lineage: Eukaryota > Metazoa > Arthropoda > Insecta > Hymenoptera > Vespidae > Dolichovespula > Dolichovespula media. The sequence continues at coordinate 1,886,340 of OU426869.1, forward strand.
CAATGACAAATCTTTGTTTCTTTCAAGAATTCTGAAAATATCGATAATGATCGTTGCATAGTTATCCAAGAAAATAGCAGTTTTTAAGTACGATATTGATTACCAATTACAACGACCAAGCCGACCAATGAAAACTATTACCTGTATTACTAAAAAAAAAAAAAAAAAGAAAGAAAAAGAAACAAACACACATGCATTCATCTGCTCCGTCTATTCCGCAAAAAGATGATCGAATATGTGCGGAGCACTTCGATAAGTATTTATAATAAGATATCAATGCTTGATAAAAAAAAAAAAAAATAAATAAATAAACGAATTAGAATTGTCAGAGTTCGTTTGAATCGTATTTGGATTGATTATAATATTGATCATTAATATGTTCGCATAAAATATTATTTGCATGAGATTACTTTTACATTCGACAAATCACGTAATACTCCGTTCGTTCGTTTAAAATACCGACGATCATTTTCCAAAACGTTTGAAAATATATCGATTCGATAAATAGAGGGGGAGAGGGAGGAGGAGCCATTATGAAACTCTATTCGAAATCGTCGTGATTACGGACATCGTCATTTCTAATAATAATTACTACCCCTTTCATCGGTCGATTTCTTTTCTTTCCTTTTTCTTTTATGGTTTGTTTGTTCCTTTCTTTACTTTTTTATTTATTTTTTTTCTTTTTTCATTTTTCTCTCCTTCACTTGTAGATTTAAATCGACAAGATAGGAAGGCCAAGCTCGTCGTTGCGTATCGCTTGTTTAACAGTGCGCATCGTTCCACTTCCTCCTACAAACGTTGATACGACACATTCAAACGATTGCTTCTATCTTCGTCTTTTCCGGCATTTGAAAAAGCATTGAAATTTTTAATAACGACAATTTTATTGGACGCGACCTCAAGATCTCAAAAAAATAAAAAATAAAAATAGGAAGGAAAGGAAAACCTCTCTCAAAAAAAAAAAGAAAAAAATAAAAGGATAGATACATTGATTCGATAGGATGCTCGAATGAAACCATACGAAAGGTAATACGTTGTTAAAGAATTTATATAGTTTTTTTTTTTTTATTTTTTTTTTTTATTATCAAAGATAATTAAATGTCCAAAGATATTACCAGAGATAGTATCCATTGGCTTTTCTATCTTATTATCAACGATAAGAGATTAAGTCTTAACGTTGATTGTAAATATCTCACGACAAAATTTTTACAATACTCTTACACGACAAACGGAACAAATAAATGGAATAAGATATTTATCCTTGCTCATTTCCTATCTATTATTGTATTTATTTATTATCGACCGATCGTACACGCATTCTTATGTACAATTTTGTAATACTAATATACGTAATGGGAAAATTTATATGAAGTAAGTATATATCTATATGTATATATATATATATATATATATATATATATATATATATATATACACATATACTTATATATATATATACAGGGTGTTTCAGCTAAAAGAGGCCGCCTAAATATTTTCTTTGTTTTTTATGATGCGACAAACTTTTATGGCATACTTTGAATAGTTTAAAAAGAGGGTATGTTATGAATAGTTTATATATATATATATATATATATATATATATATAAATATATATATATAATATATATATATAATAGTAAAATGTTATGTATGTTATAGGCGGCCTCCTTTAGCTGAAACACCCTGTATATGAACCGTTCACTCGCCAAATCGATTAACCCCGTGAAACAAAAAGTGGACAAATGTTATGAAATAATAATATATTGCCTTTTTGAAATTCTCTTTAAAATATAAATTCGAATAAAATTGGAAGAATGTGCAAATGGAAACGTAGCTTTGCGTCTAACAACGCCCAAAAATAAATAAGATTGAATAGTCTTAGAATAATCGTTATTACTGAAATAAATTAATTATTATCTATTCGATGGCCAAACAAATTTTTGCCATTAAATCATATCAAATAACGAAAATCCGAAAAATTTATTATGAATATTACAAAAAATTGAGGGCTCCGTCGAGCGCTTTGACGCATAAATTTAAAAACATTCCGAAAAAAGCGGAGTCGATCGATTTCGCTTGCGTTTTTTAAAAATAGATTTCGTGCCATTCGCGAAGAAAAAAAAATACAAAAGAAAAAGGAAGTAAAAAGTACTTAAATGAAGTTTAACGATCAATCGACGTGACTGAGATCATTCCAAGGATTTTATACGTCAATTTCCCAATAATAAAAAGAAATCGTTTGAAATCAAAATACATACCAATTTACAAATCGCCCGATAATCGATCAATGATCCAATATGGATCAGTTTACAATCTGTGGTTTCGATTCGAAGCATATGTGTATATATATATATATATATATATATATATATATATATATATATATATGTATGTATGTATATATATATAAACAATTCCACCGTAAGGAACGAAGAAACAGAAGAATATGGTATCTCGTGTTGGAAAGTGTTTCAAGGTCGACTTTCCATAATTTCGAAGCGACTAAAGGTATATGACCGAATCGTCGTCGATCTCGATTACCGTTATATTATACACTACAGGATCTACAGGGCTAACCGTGTAATACGATTAACTTTATACACACACACAAACACACGTTTATGTATATATGTATCGGTAAAATATGAAATATCTTCGAAGATATTTTAATAGTACGAAGAATCATCGTCCGATTTTTTTTCCATGGATACGTACGTAATCCTACTTTACCGACCGGTCTCTTCTTTTATTAAAAAAAAAAAAAGGAAAAAAAACAAACAAACAAACAAAAACAGAAAGAAAGAAAAGGAAAAAGAGATGGCATAGAACGAGTTTATTTTTAATCCTTTCGTTGAACGAGAATACATAGACACGTATGTGCGCGCGCGCGTGTGTGTGTGTGTGTGTACATAAGTGGATATGTACATACCATGCACGCGTACCATTTATGTGTTTGTTCGACGAAAATAAAGAAGAGGAAAAAATAAATGCACAAAAGTTCGACGACGGACGTCAATCAAACAAATTTTAAATGTCTGATTTCATTCCTTCTCTTTTTTTTTTTAAATTGTTCAAGGCATCGTACCGTCGCGCACTCTTCGATAAGACGCGTGTGATGAGTTAAAACAAAGTAGAAAGACGATTAAATGCACGGACGTATTAAAACGAACGATAAAAGTAACGGGCTGTGTACGATACGACATTTGAATAAAGAATAAAAATAAGAGGAGAAACTAACATAAAAAGAGAGAAAGAGAGAGAGAGAGAAAGAAAGGAAAAAAAAGTAGTAGTGGTAGTAGTGATAATAACAATAATAATAATAGTAACAGTAGTAGTAGTAGTAATAGTAATAAAAAAAAGAAAGAAACAAGAAAGAAAGAAAAAAAAAACAAGTCGCGAAAGAATCGTTTAAATTGTAAATATGAAAAGAACGAAGCTCACAAAAACTACTTTCTTATTCCTTTCTAAATACTGATATCCGATCTAAATGATATCAAAAATTGAAAAATCCAATTTTTAAATATATATATGTATATATGAAATGTGTGTGTGTGTGTGTGTGTGTGTGTGTGTGTGTGTGTGTGTGTGTGTGTGTGTGTGTGTGTGTGTGTGTGTGTGTGTGTGTGTGTGTGTGTGTGTGTGTGTGTGTGTGTGTGAAATATATATATATATATATATACATATTATATATATACACAACATATATAAATAACGTAAGTAACAAGAGTAAGTGTGTAATCGAGTAAGTAAAAGATCGATAAAAAAAATAATAAACTCACAGTTTGATTTTCTCGTCCATGACAGCGGTAGAAACTCCGAAAATAAGAGATGACAAACGGGAGAGACAGAGGAGGACGAAAACGGCGACGAGGACGACGAAGACGACGAGGACGACGTCGACGAAATTGTTAAATATTAGACGGAGACGATATTATCTCGAAGGATCGATCGATCGATCGATCGATTTTCGACGATGATACGCGCGCACCTTTTCCTTACGATAGAGAGAGAGAGAGAGAGAGAGAGAGAGAGAGAGAGACAGAGAGACAGAGAGAGAGAGAGAGGGAGAGAGAGACAGAGAGGAAAATTCGATTTATATGGATTTAAGAGAAGTAAAAGATCGAGGAAAAAAAAAGGAAAGAAAAGAAGAAGAAATGAGAAAGAGAACGACAAAGTAAGAAAGGAGCGAAATAATTTTATAGAGTACGATGTAAGAGAAGGAAAAAGCAAAGAGAAGGAAAGTGGAGAAAAGAAGAAGTGAAAGAAGAGGAAGAAGAAGAGGAAGAAGAGGAAGAGGAAGAAGAGGAAGAAGAAGAAGAAGAAGAATACCCGGACACCGACTTTGTCCTCTTCGGATCGTTGAAGATACGAGAATATACTGTAGCCTTGTCACTTCTCAAATAAACAACAAATGCTTGCCACTGCATAGCTTCTCTTTTGGTTGTTCGAACGTGCATCCAGCTTGGCCAGTTTGTTTTAACAGATAGCTTAACTCTGAATCCTCTTTCTCCTCCCCCTCCTCCTCCACCATCTTCTCTCCCTCCTCCTCCTCCTCCTCCTCTTCTTCTTCCTACTTTCCCACCCCATAACCAATACACCTATCTCTTCCATTCTTTCTTTTTATCTATCTACCTATCTCGCTTTTGCTTTCTGCAAATTTCTACGATATATGTATATGTATATGTATATGTATGTGTATATGTATATATATATTCCCTCTCCTCTCTTCTCTCTCTCTCTCTCTCTCTCTTACTCACTCTCATTTTTTGTTGTATCTATCGATCTCCCACTTCTCGATCCATTACTACAATCTCTCTTTTTCTTTTCACCTCTCTCTCTCCCTCTCTCTCTCTCTCTTTCTCTCTATCTATCTATCTTTCCGTCGCACATATAAGTACCTCTTTTTTTTATTTATCCTCTCTTTTATTCACGGTGTCACATTAAAATAGATATAAAATAAAGAAACGTTCATTATCGTACACGGTCGAACGAAAGTACTGTTAAGAAACTAACGAGACAGAGAAAGAGAGAGATCGGAAGAGAGAGAGAGAGAGAGAGAGAGAGAGAGAGAAAGAGAGGGAGTCGAAGAGGAAGATCGGTTAAAATCGACTAAGATCGGTTAAAATCGGCTAAGATCGGTCCCTTTCGAATGTCCAATGTCGGATCTCGTTATTCGATTATCGACCATCGATAACTCATCGAACGTCGACGAAATTCAAATCATTTTTTTTCCTATTTTTTTTTTTTGTTGTAAATATATTTTCAATATTATTATATCTTTAAAGGTAAATATATCGTTTCGGAGTTCTGTTAAATTTCCTGTGTCTAATAATTATTTCTTTTTCTTTTATAAATTAATATTATTCGTTAACTTTATGTATATTGAAATGAATAAAACTTTATGTATGTATGCGTGCGCGCGCGCGTGTATCGTGTGTGTGTGTACACGTATATATATGTACACATTTATAAAATCTTGTCTCGTTTTATTTTCTGATAAAATAATATTTCGATAAGGATTAAACAAAACTTGAGAATGATTCAATTATTAATTAATATGTAAACAAATCTTTATCAATAAGATTTCCCCCAAAATTCTTTACGTATCTATTTAACACACTTGCATATCTATTTATAACAGGAATAATTCCCGGGAATGTTACATCATTTTTCATTTCAATGTTCGAATCGTTAAAATTATTTTAATGCATTATTATTGATATTATTATTATTATTATTATTATACTGTCCTTGATTAAAGTATCGGAGTAATAATGTCTTATTAGAATATCGGTTAAAGTCAATAAAATGTCACTTACGCGTTTTTTCTTTATTATTACTTGAATGATAATAAAAATCATCGATGATCTATATATGTATATTCATATGTTAGATTTGAATAAATTATTGACGCGATAGATATTAAGAAAAAAAAAATCATTGGATTATGGTATCCACTTAAAATCGGATAAATATCACTTACGCGACGTCATTCTTGTTAATTATCACAGAATTCTCCATGGTCGTTTCTTCTTCGATTTATAAAAAATTTCTTTTTTTTCTTTTTTTTTTTTTTTTAATTTCCTTCGAATAAGATCTAAAAATGAATTGTGTTGTAAAAATAACGATGACCGTTAAGCTTAACGAGTGATGAACTGATTACTCGTAAAAAAAATCGACGAAAAATACCATTGTTATCGTTGATATTCCGAATAGAATCACAGATTACTATCGCACGAAAATGATCCGATATAATATCACGATTCGTTTATTATTATTATTACTAGTATTATTATTATTATCATCATCATTATTCGTTATACTATTCGATTCAATTGGCACGCTATTCAAATTTTGAATATTTTCGAATCAATTACGATCAAGACCATCCATTTCGATCGAATCCACATTGTCCCAAGTAAATAAATATATATGTGCAAAATATTATTAAATGTAACTTCTCAGAGGCATAATTCTTCGAAGCAAGTTCCACGAATATTGACCATTATTATCGACGATTGTAAACACACGTTTCCTGATAATTTCAAGATAAATTTTATTTTTCTATGTTCGTATAAAAGGAAAATGTAATAATGGCCGGCCGAGGAGGTATTTAAAAGTTGTCTTTAAAAAGAATAATAAAGAAAAAAAAAAGAAGAAAAAAATACATGGTTTTCGTCCAAAAAAACAAAACCGTAGGAAAATCGCATAAAAAGTTCTTTTTGTCTTTCTTTCATGGTATAATGTGGATATAACGTGACTCGATAAACATACGATACCCCGTTCTTTGTATGTGTTAATTTTTCGTATCATTACTTTCGTTCTGAATTAATTAAGTCCGACTTAATCCGATAGGAATTTTTCGTAGAGAATAATTGCATGCTATCGTTAAAAAAGAAATCCTCCAAAACGTATTTTACAAACGATACATGTTTATTGTTCACGACTATAATATATATTTATATATATGTGTATGCGTGTGTTTGTTTATATATATATAAATATATATATATATATATATATACATGTGTGTGTAATAAAAAATCACAATATTCTTCCGACAACATTTGTCCATATTAATTGGCTACAATACTGAAAAATGAAAATTCATTTTCGTTTTGTATATCATATTTTGTGAACATCCCTTTTGCGTTGATCGCGCAAAACGAAAATCGAAAAAATTCGATCATTTGTCATATCACATTAACGTAAGTAAGATAATGCAAAATAATTCATTTTTTATAATCTATTACGCATTATCATTCTTTGTGATCAAATAATCATCGTGTATTATGGTGAATATTAATCACAGAAGACAAGACGAATATTTTGTTTGTTTGTGTTGTTGTTTGTTTTTCTTTCTTTTTTTTTTTTTTTAATGGCACGATCGATTGATTGTGTTTTGATAATTGTACACTTATTGAAAGGCGGATAATAGAGCCTTTTGCTTTTTTTTGTTTTTCTTTGTTTGTTTGGTTGCTTCTTTCTTTTTATCTTTTTTGTAATCATCGAAAGGTCGTAAACTAGACATTCATTCTATTTAATTTAAATTTAACTTCACAACTCCTCGTGCTTCGTATTATGTTCGCTCGATTCTGAAATAAATAAACAAATAAATAAATAAATATAAAGTAATAACCGTTCCCACCCCCATCCTCCATCCATAACTCCCATCATTCATTATTTAACCTCTATTATTACGTTATTAAACATACCGCTATCCTCCTTTTCAATTTGCCTAGTTTCATTTTCAATTTTTTGTTGCAACGCTTTTATCTCCTCGTCGTATCCCACCCATTCAGGTAAAATACGCATTGCGGCTTGCAACTTTGCCTCTTTAGTCATCGGATTGTTACACTTAAATGCAAAATTTAATCGTTATTATCGAAAATTCTATTCTAATGACGAACTGCATTAATCGGGCCGATTATTATTACGAAAGTGATCTAAAAAGTCGTATATCTTCACTATTGAAAACATTCGAAGAAAATTTGGGATTTGAATTATTTAAAAAATTTTTTTTCTACCGACGACGAACGGGAAAGAAAAAAAAAAATAAACCGAACGTATTATTTACTTCTTGAAAAAATAATTCCTTCGAACGACACAGATCATTTTCGTAAGGATCGTCGGCTGAATCGTGAATGATCCAACGAATACAAACCAAATCTATGGTCTTGGCATATTTTTTGGATGAATCGTCACACCATGTCTCACACCATAACCATTCTTGCGGTAAAGTTTTTATTGCCACTTGATGGATCATGTTATTAGGGAGATCCTAAAGGATTAAATCGTTATTTAAAGAAAAAAAAAAAAAAAAAAAAATATTATGTCTCCAATCAAATCGATTAGCTATAACGTTATTAGAAATTATTTTACATACCTGATCTAAATTGGATAAACTATTTGGATCCTGACTTAATGCTTGATATTGTCCCCTTAATCGATCTCCCGCGGCAATACGACGAAATCTTTTCAAATCTACAACGTAAAGAGCGCTAATATGATAAGAACGGCCTTGCAAGTGATTTCTCCAATATCCCTGTTTCCAAAATCTAAAACCGTCCATCTCTCTTCTGCTATCGCAAAATGGTGTGTAAGCGTAAGGTGCACCGCCAAGATCCAAAGATGCCAATTCTTTCAGATCAGCTCTTACGACCTAAAAAAAATAGAGAGAGAGAGAGAGAGAGAGAGAGAAAAGAATGAAGTTTCATCAGAAGTGAAGGAAATATGGTTTGGACTGCATATTGTGGGGGGAAAAAAAAGGGAAGAAAAAAAAAAGATCAAATTTTCATTCTTACTTGATCGGCATCGACAAATATGATTTTTTTAACATTCAACGGGAACAATACATCCAAGAATAATATTTTATAACCCCAAATTGTTCGTTGTTTCTCAGTTTGTTGATGTAACCAACGTGGCCATTTATATTGAACTAATTCATATTCAAAACCGTACTCCTTTGCCATGTGCGGTAAGAAGTCCTGTTCGATAATATATTATTGATTAGATACAATGAAAGTAAAAGTAGATTGACAGTAAAAATATATATATATTTTTTTTTTTTTTTTTCTTTATCCCATTTACCTTCACCGTAGGTGACAAATAATTTTTCAAAAACCAAAACTTGACAGGCGTCTCAGTGTGCTTGATAACGCTCAACATCATGATCTTTAAAAATCTTTCGTAGAGATGACCAGAGGCAAGCGAGAATATATTTAATTTTTCATCCTGATCTTCGCTTTCATCTCCTGTAGTGAATGTCCTAATATAAAAGAAGAAATGAAATTTTGACGAGAATACTAAAAGGAAAAGGAAACTTTTATATTTCGAATTGTTTATAAAAAAGGAATGATAATAATGGTTGAAGATATTTTTTTTTTCTTTTCTTTTCTTTTATATATATATATATATATATATATATATATATATATATATATATATATATATAAATATCTTTACATTAAAATTTGTATTTATCTACATAGTAATGAAGAGCTTACCAAAATTTCGAAAAGCTAAAAAAGGAGAGAATAAATAAAAATTAAAGCTCAAAGATAAATGAATAACATTGTGTTCCTATTGATAATCCTTAACATTAGATATGACTTTTCTTTTTTTTTGTCTTTTTCTTTATTTTTTTTTTTTCTTAAATGAAATTACATTGAACGCCATTTCCATACGTACCTAGAAATTGAATTCCACAAGCCGGAGTTCTTATCATCCTCCGAAAGTAAATCCATATTAACTTTGTCCGGCTTTTTGGAAACCTTTACTTTCAGAACATGACTTTTCAAGGAACTTATTAAAACCTTAACGTTATTCCCATCTTGAATAACATCCTGTCCATCGACAGTGGTAATATCATATATCTCAGCTGAACGACCGTGCCTTAAACGTAAATGCCATTCGCCAGGATTCGCTTTCAACTGGAAATATCCTAAATTCGCCATGACTATTGTATCAACCATTAATGGTTGCCTCTCGGTTCCCAATGTAATTTGCAAGCCCCTTGGTGGATTTCCCATTATCGCTTCGAAGCAATGACCTTCGAGCAATAGATGTTCCAATTCGAATTCGCTGCAGGATAATAATCATAAATTTTATTCTGTCGCATACTTGTACGAAAAAAAAAAAAGAAAAGAAAAAAGAGAATAAATAAAAGAAAAAAAAAGTATCGATAAATTAAAAAAAAAAAAAAAGAAATAATAAAAAAAAAATAAACAACTATTATTTATTCGTACCTATGAACGCCTATCGCAACATTGTCCAATTTAATATTATCCAAATCGTAGACGCTTCTTACCACTTCCACGAGCCAATTTTCCGGTGCATGAATATATTGTGTTAATAGTGACGATGTAGGAAGTTTGGTGAATTTAGCAATGGCACCGTTGAAATTTCCATCTGTCGTGAATTGTGGTTCAGGATCGAGTACGAAACGATAGAAACTGAAAAGTAAAACATGTTAATAGTAATAAATAAATAAATAAATAAATATATATATATATATATATATAAATAAATGTAAAATAATAAAACTTGCGATCAATATACCTTTTCAATGGCATGTCGCTATTTTTATCCAAACAATTGAGGAACACCTTAATATTACAGTTCAAAGTCTTTTGCAAAGTCTTCAATATAGGACCTAATTTTTGAGCTCCCCGTGATACAGGATCGACAATTGCGATTAAATTAAATGTTACTTCGTCGGGATTTACGGGTGAAAGTTTAATGGCGCTAAACAAAAAGAAAGGAAAACATTAAACCATGAATATAATGTAATGCGTCCGCGAAGATAGAGAAAAAAAAAAAGAAAAGAAAAAATACAAATTAATGAAAAGAAATGTACAAAAAATATTCACTATCATTTACCTGTGCTCATCGCCATGAAAGGGTACGTCAAATCGATTGCGCGTTTGCGGCCGTGGTACCAAAAGTGATGCGATTTTCATTATCATGTCATCCGTAATATCAGTTTTTTCTACATTTCAAGAAAGAACAAAAATAATTTTCCATTCCAACGATCGGTACGTAATGAAAAGAAAATTTGGTTTTCCTTTTCATTAAACATTAACAATTAGCTTATAATACCGTAATCGTCGTCGTCCTCGGACTGAGATTTAATTAAATTTTTAAACAGTTTATCCCCATATGTACTGTGACTATATCGTTCGAATAGTGAAAAATCTTCATTGGTGAATTCTTCGTTGGTATCCAACGGGCCAATCATCCGTCCATTACATAAGACAGTAGCGACTCCCTTTTCTAATCCTAAAACTTGCTTAGCGTAATGCGCATGGAATGCTAATAATTCGTCTTGTTCCTTCAAATGTTCCTCGATCACCTTTTGCTGCAATATTACGAAAAATTCATTTATCAATGACGTACACATATATCTTTATCTTTGTTTATAAAAAAAAAAAAAAAAAATATTCAAACATATATTATTTTTTTCTTTTTTTATAAAATAAAGAATAACGAGACCAACCTCCTTTAATGGAATATCTTTAACTATTTTGTACATCATATTTAATGCCTTGTCCATAGGTAACGAATTTAAAACGGCAAGAGCAATTCTATTTAAATCGTATTCGTTATTAATATCATCCGCTGGATTGATTATCAAACCGATTCTTGCATCAGGATTTGATTCCTGTATAATACACGATTCAATTAATATTACAATATTTCTTATTACTTTATGAATTTCGTCAATAAGCGTCACAGGAATTATCCCGTAAAATTTATTTTTACATACTATATAGAAAAGAGCTTCCTCCATTAATTTCCTGGACGATTGTAATCTTAAATCCGCTACAATCCAAAATGAATATAGATGACGTAGATTGCTGCGACGTGATATGAACAAATATTTCATATTTTTCATGAGCCACGACGATGCATCCTGCGGGCTCCATTTGGTGAAATCCATATCTTCGGGAACGTTCCCGATTAAATTCAACCACGCATGTTTGTCCACTTTCAAGATGCGTTCGTTCAATCTGTACGAAAAAAAAAAATAAAAAAATAAAAATAAAAATAAAAAAAGAAAAAAATTAATGGAGCAATACGTTTTATTTAATAACGAAGAAAATCTCATGCCCGACAACGCGTTACCGTGGCATAACATTTGGTTGATTCATTATGAATTCAACGATGTCATCTCCTTCCGTAACTTCACCACGATAAACTGCTTTCTGTAGAGCGGGCGTTTGTGATACGATAGTACCCAATACCGTTTCCTCGAATAATTCTGCGTTCAAACGGGAAGCCGATAATGGTACACCGTTAAGTAAAGCCTGTGGGAATTTGTTGAATCCAGATCGTTTCACAAAATCGCTAGCCAAATGACGACCAACGTCGTATTCCGACTCTTCGCCTAATATGTAGTTTATATTCGCGGAGGAATCTCTTGCTCTTATAGCTTGTTTAATGTCGTCCACGGTTATGGGATTCGATCCTATGTAAAGTCCTAACTGGAACAAATTCATTCGTGTTGATTCAGTTACTTCGACAATGGCCAATTAAAATTAATCATCAATTCGATCGAGATGAAAGATTTTTACCAGAAATTGCTCTGCTTCCTTAGCGCCTTGAGTTTCTAAAAAGTAATGAAACGCATTATTCACCGCAACACTTGGATCCGATAGGCCGGTGACCGAAGTATCATAATTGGTTATAAATACGAATCCTACTCTCAAAGGAGCAACGTACGAATACAAGGATAGTGCTAATGTAACCGAGGCCAATGAACCTTCGTCAAGAGGATCGATGATTAATACCTTGTTAATAAAATAACTTGTTATTTGTTGGATTACGAATTTCTTTTTTCTTGTTTTTTTTTTTCTTTTTTACTAGATTAAAATGACCCACCAAATTATATAAATTTCGTCTTATATTTCGGAGCATCCCTGGAAACGTTGGCCTTAATAATTCGCTCAAGGCACGCGACCATCTGCTATAACGAGAATCATTTTCGATATCGTTTATCCAAATTATAGCTGAGTCCCTAATGTCTATTGCAAATTCTTGATTATCTACGTTACTTGACAAATCAAGAGCTAAAAGTTTTCCCATTTTTTTACTACTAAATCCTACGAAAGAAAAAGGAAGATATAATTGCTAATTGAATTTATAAGATCAAATAAAACAAAAAGGTTATATCGTCTATATACAGATACATATATATATATATATATATATATATATATATATATATATATATATATATATATATATATATATATATTACCAATTTTATGAAGTGCTTCCATTACACGCAATTCACTTCTCAAAGCCTCTAAAAGTGTTAGGACGTCCAGAGTTTCTAAATCAAAGAATAAACCATTGATAAAAAGTGCAGTATCGGTTGGCTGTATACTCAAACTCCCAGAAAATATTTCTTGATTGAGCTTCATCTCCTTTTTCATTTCATTATTTACTTTTGTCCTTATCAACGATTTGGCCTAAGGGATACATAAATTTTTTTTGCGTGACTTTCGTATGCGAATTTTAGTGCACGAGATACGTAATACCTAAAGGAATTGTTGCGAACAAAATATTGAATCATACCTGCATTGGAAAATTTTGAGCGATATCTGTTAATACATTAAGAGCTTCATCCGTTGGGGAATTCATTATTCTTTCAGCCGCTTGGTGACTTAATTCCTGAAACTGCCATACTTTTAACGCTCCAATTTCATGACTAATTTCGAGTAAATGCGTTTGTAGTTTTTCTAATTCGGCATGCCTGTATGGATACAATGTTCTGAAAGATGCATACGATTAATAATATTACACAAGATCTATATAACGTATATTTTATCACACGTTAATAAATATATACTTCAAGATCATGAAGTTGATTCCATCTATTTCTTCAATTCCATCATTGTTCGTTTCAGTTTTTTTCCCTGTATTATCTTTAATATCTGAATCATCTGTAGCTTTGTATTCGGTTGATTTCATTTGCAATTCTACACCATAACCGGATAAACGTAATTTCCTGTCTGGTCTATCCTACAATTAAAAGCCATATGATAGAAATATTAAAAAGTCTTTTTTTATAAGTTTTCCATTAACATTTTGTTTTACCTTTAAATAGTAACGTAATATATAATTGATTCCCTTTGTATTTGCTATATTTTTCAATTTTGTGTGTAAGTCAATGAACATAGGAGAACCGATTTGACCATACATTATCATAACTTTATCAGTTTTTTGAGATCCCAGATAATAATGATCTATAGTATAGGTATCTCTCTTAGTCCATTCATCCTAAAATATTAAAGTAAGAAGAGAAACGTGAAATAAAATTATCAAAGGAATCTAAGCTAATGGAATTCTTAAATAAAAGTGTTTTAATTACCTTTGTGATTAACTTATCTATTTCTTCTATGGAACAAGTAAATTTCCCACCGATATCTACTACGTTATAACATTCTAAAGTGGAAATATTTTTGTTTTCTGCCATTTGCGAAAACATTTCGACACGGGTGGAATAAATACGCAAGGACAATCCTAATTTAAGAACTGCAATTTCTGCCGGAGACAAATACTTTTCTGCCAACTTTAAAATTAATTCATAATGATCTTTTTCTGTGCCTACAAAATATATCTAATATTAGAATAATACGGCTAATGGTAACATGAATAAATTATATTGTCAATTACCATTTTGTACAGACTCAACATTATCTGAATACGCTTCTATGAATTTCCAAAAATAATTTGGATTTTCATCGCCAAGATATTCGGCTGCTTCGAGAACCAATGGAGTTTCCTTCCATTTTGCATCAATCAACGTTGTTACATATTTGTTAATCTTTTTATCGGCTTGTAATGCTCTTGAGCAAAAAAGTAATGAATAAAAAAATACTAATATCCACATCTAAAACATACATGATAATAATAATAATATCAGTTATACGTATAATTTAATTTTACTGTAAAAATTATTTAAATAATTGCAAAGAAATTCATACTTTAAAAACACGTCAAACAATGTATAGGTTAGAGCCTTTATGATAAACACTGATATCAATAAATGAATAATCAATAATATTATAACCTATCAATTTTTCTTCATCGAAATATTATATTTTAATGGGGGTAAACGAATATTTTAACGAATATCACGTAAATAACGAAATAAGTGAAAATTCGTTATTTAAAAACTGGCACCGTCAAAGTGCACAACACACTTGTAGATATGTATCACCAGTATAACCATTTCCGAAATATTACAATATAAATAATTCTTAAATACGTTACGTACCGTTAAAAGTTTGTTTTAAAATTCTTATTAATTATCGAAAATACATTTATGATAATGACCAATCCACGTAATGCACGTGTCACAGTACAGAATACACAGAGATCCTATAAAAGATTTTACGTGTATACGCGTGAAACCCATATAGATGCGCGTTCGTACGATCTATGCATCGATATCAGATAATAATATTTAATAAAAGTAACGATTGTTTATTATAATAGAAATATCTAATTAACTTTAATCGTAATTGACAATTTAATTATTAGTAAAATTGAGATGATTATACGGAATAATTCGTCAATGACGGCGTGTTTACGGAGTGATACGTCAATGATTTCCATCATTGACGAATTACTTTATAGACGTATTAAATCATTGACGAATTATTCCGAAGATGTACCAACTCTTTGACTAATTTATTCGTAGACACGATAAAATCATTGACAAGTTTCGTCTTATATAGAAATTATTACACGTTCGTTATGAAACAGAATCATTGACGAACTACAACGTAATATTATTTTCATTTTGACCTCACGTGTTTTTACATACATCACGTACGAGCCGATAAAGCTTTTCAATTATCGTAAAATGAATTACATTTGAACAAATTCGTAAATTCGTTTTTGTTGTCGGACAACAATCGATAGAATTTTTATCATTGTTACATTAAAAAAACATGACATTTTTGAAACAATAATCAATGTGCAATGTGTATATAACCTATAATAGTATTATTTTTCAATCTTTAATTTATGAAACAAATAATGTGTAATTAGTGTTTTTGATTAAGATCTTACCAATAATTATTTAAAAATGACAATTGTCGACTACATACATACTCTATCGGAGAATCCTTACTTTGGTGCGGGATTTGGACTTTTTGGCGTAGGAGCTGGTGCTGCTATATTAAGAAAAGGAATGCAAGCGGGCATGATATTCTTTAGGTAATATTTAAATGAAAATTAATTTCTATATATTGTAATTATTTTTCTTTTCTCTTTTTTTAATATATACACGATACTTAAGCAATCTTATATGATAAAGGCGACATTATATGATTACTTTGGAAGTTCCATGTCGAGACAAAAGTTATCAATGGCTTTTGCAATGGATCACACATAAAGGTGCTAGAAAGACGCAACATTTGTCAGTTGAGACAAGTTTTGAACAAAAGGAAACGGGTCAAATAAAAACTAAATATGAATTTATACCCAGTATAGGAACACATTTTTTTAAGTAAGTAATTTTCATCGTTTTGATTAATGATTGATAAAGAAATGTATTGATGAATAATTATTGACTTATAGTTATAAAGGTAATTGGATAAGAGTTGAAAGGACAAGGGAGCAACAAACGTTAGATTTGCACATGGGTGTTCCATGGGAAACAGTACAGCTTACAGCCTTTGGAAGGGATAAAACATTATACTTCAATATTCTTGAAGAAGGTTGAATTCCTACATATAATTATTATATATCTTTGAAGTAATAAGGATTTAGTATAAATTTTCTTTTTCATAGCTAGACAAATGGCTTTGAAGGAGCACGAAGGAAAAACTATAATGTATGTTGCGATGGGGAGCGAATGGAGACAATTTGGACATCCTAAAAAGAAAAGGCCAATACAGTCTGTCATTTTAGATGCTGGAATATCTGAACGAATTCTAAACGATTGTAAAGACTTTATTAATACTCCGTCATGGTATAGCGATAGAGGTAAAAATTTCACATTCTTTCTTAAAGAAAAACATTCACTATTTTGCGTACTCTCTTTTTCTTACAGGAATCCCTTATAGGAGAGGATATTTATTATATGGTCCACCGGGTTGCGGAAAATCATCTTTTATAACAGCATTAGCAGGAGAATTAGAACGTGGTATATGCGTTCTAAATTTGTCTGAACGTGGCTTAACAGATGATAGATTAAATCATTTATTAGCAGTTGCTCCACAACAAACAATTATCCTTCTTGAAGATATAGATGCTGCATTCGTTAGTAGAGAAGAATCTAAGGAAGGTAAAGTTGACAATATTATTGTCCTATTACTAATTTAATACAACTTTGAATATACTATAATTCATTATACAATCTTTAATTGTAATTACAGTTAAAGCGGCATATGATGGTTTAAACAGAGTTACGTTTAGTGGTTTATTAAATTGTTTGGATGGTGTTGCATCTACAGAAGCAAGAATTCTATTTATGACAACCAATTATCTAGAACGTTTAGATCCTGCTCTTGTGAGACCTGGTAGAGTTGATGTCAAAGAATATATTGGTATGTATTAGAAGATGAATGTAGATTAATATATGGATATTAAATGCTCAACAGAAAATATTAATGTAAAATATATCATTAGGTTGGTGCAGTTGTAGTCAAGTTGAACAAATGTTCTTAAGATTTTATAAGTCTCCCGACGATGTAACAAGAGATATGGCGAAACAATTTGCGAACGAAGTGATGGCTCAAAAGAAAAATGTTAGTCCTGCACAAATCCAAGGATTTTTTATGTTTCATAAAAATGATCCAGAAAAGGTTATAAATAATATTGCAGGAATATGGGAACTTTCATAACAAGTTGAAATTACTTTTTTTTCTTTTCTTTTTTTTTTTTTCTATCGAAACTCTGTAGGAACACTTTGTAATATTATACTTTAATTGTATCATAATTTGGAATATGAGATATACTTTATTCATGTAGGTAATCTGTGAAAAAATATAAACTGTAATCAGATGAGATATATAGACTTTTTTTTATTAATTTTATAGTAGTGATAAATTATGCAATTTTTGTATGCATTCTCAAAACTACTATGCATGTAACAAAATACAATATGATATATTTATTTGTTAGATCGTATGCAATACTTGAGCACACATTTATCATTCTTGCATTCTTATACAGTATACTACTGCACATTTTTTTTAAAAAAGATCCTAATCAAATGTTAAGAAACACTGGATTATGAACATGCAAATACTTATTTCTCTTTTACACAATATATATATATATATATATATATATATATATATATATATATATATGTATATATGTATATATATTTTAACATGTATTATCAGTATTACATATGGACGTTCTTTAAGAATACTGTTTTATTTATGATAAATACATAATTTATATCTATTAAGAAATAAAAATTATATTAGGATGTTACTATAATCGATATAAAATAATTTAATTTGAGTTTCAATAAAATTGAAACGCGCGCACACACACAGTATTAAAATTTGTAATGCTTTTTCTCTAATACTTTTTAACTCTCAAATTTATACACATTACTGGAATATACCAGATTGTACTCTATTTTTGATACAAATTTCTACCCATTTGTAACATTTTTAAAATATCATATTGCTTTATTATTTATAGTTAAGATGTAAAAAAACTAATGTATGTATTATTTTACTATACCACAATTATGATCAATGTCTCAGAGGAACAACTAGTTTTAAAATTATTTTACTATTTTCCCTTAATTATGCAATACAAGTTCCTAAAATAAATATTCCTCTTACGTCATTTAAATATATATTTATATATACATAATAAAAAAATGATTTATACATCATTTAATATAACTTATTACGACAACTCGCTATTAGGAGAAATATTTAAAAGATTTTGTAATTGTGTATTATATATTATATCTACTCACGCATGTTACGACTTTCGTAACGACAGATTCAAATTTACATTACTACAAAGTATTTACATTAACATCTGATTTTTACGATGTTTTCAATTACTGAAAATTTATGCAATACTTAACAATTATGTGTAAATAATTCGTAAATTTTCAAAAAGTGCAAAGTTACATAAATTTATTTTAAACGTTTACTTTAAGCGTTTTATGTTTCTCAGTTTTTTTTTTCTTTTCTTTTCTTTTTCGTTAATAGAAAGGCAGTAACCATAGGAAACAATGACATATATATGAACATAAAATTAGTGAGATCTAATCAGAAGATTCACTATATATAAATAATTAAACTTTTATGGCAAAAAAAAAGAAAGAAAAAGGAGAGATATAAATATTTAATAAACTTATAGTAAAAGACATTACCTCTTAAAAGCTCCAAATGTATGGTTCATAATTTAAGGGATCGGGTTGCTCCATATGACCTGTGTGGTTATTGTTTGCCACCAAACATGATGCATAAACTGCACCAGAATTACCTTGAGTAGATACAGGTGGAACTATGGAAGGAGCTAATCTACAATCGGGTCTTTGTTGCATAATAGGACCCATTGGTTGCATTGATTGCGGTCCTGGAGGTGGACCTGGAGGTGGCGGTGGTGGTTGTGGTTGAGGAATTGATGGCGGAGGTGCAGAGATATTATGAACAGGCTGCAATATGTTACTATTTCCAACATAATTTGGCACTGAAACAATTTCGTTGATTAATTACATAGATTCGACGATAGAAATAATAAAATTCATTGAATCTCCATTTTTAATTTCACTCACTCGTTGGTGGATTATGGAACGGCATAGGAGCTTGCTCAGGAACCATATTTGCTGGCGGTGGTACAACTTTTAAAGGGGAAGAGTCAATTTTCTTTTTTCTAGATATTCGTTTTTGTATATTATTTGCTGAATGATCTCTCTTTTTATTATCGCTTGATTTCTTTTTCTTATCTCCAGAAGTTTTTGGTTTATTAAGACGATTACCACTAGGCTGCCAAAGATGAACCGTATGAACCGCATTACCTTCTCTAAAATATTACAAAATATTTTTTATTAATATTACATTCACACACACACACGCACACATACATACATACATTTTAATGGGATATATAAATAATGTTAGCTTTCAATATTATTACTATTATTAACATTAATGTTGTATATAATTACCCTTGTTTTTTTCCAAGTTTCCAACTATGTATTCCTGCTTTATGAAGGCGCTCCCTAATTGTATCCACGCTACATTTCAATCCTAAAGCTGGAGCCACATATTTTGCCGCTGTTAATGGATGTTGAGTAGCCATAGCAACAATAGCTTCATCTTGTTCCTTGGTGGTAATTCGACGACGACCCTTTCTCTCTTTCGTTTGTACATTTCCTTCTTTATGCCAACGTTCTAACCATCTTTTAACAGTACGTTCCTATTAAAAATATATATATATATTTATATATTATTATCAAACAATTATTAAGAATTATACAAAAATTTTATGAAATGAACATAAAATATAAATTTAAACCTACCGATCTATCAATGGCTAATGCAATGGATAATGTAGACAATCCTGCTTCCGACATCCCAATCATACGATTTCTAATTTCTACACTAGTTTCTAGCGTTCCCTTTGCTTTACCACCTTTCTTTTTTTTCTTCTGCCTTTCTGAATGTTCACTTTCTGCCTTTGGTGTATCGTCAACTTGCACACTATCCGCATTTGACAGTTGATTACTTTCAAGTGAACTACACGAATTTGAACTATCTGAAGCAATATTTGTGCTATTCACAGGATTAGACAATTCTGATTGTAGGTTTTGTTCTTGCTGTTGCTGGACCTGATGATCAACTTGAATTTGTGCTTGCTGAGGGTCGAATTTAGAATGATGAATGCTCGTTTCTTCCTGCAATCTTTGCTGAGCTTGTTGCTGTATTTGTTGTTGTTGTTGCACTTGTTGCATATGATGTTGCTCTCCTTGGCTATGAAGCTCTTGAAGTTGGTGTTGAGGTACCATCGGCTTATGAGTTACTGCGGTTGGTTGACCCTTATATAAGAAATAACAAAAAAATGTTTTACCCGTAATGAAATACATTTGAGTATGATATAAAAATTTAAATAACCACAGAGACAAAGAGTACATACCTGTGGATAATGATGACTACCTTGTACAAGATCAAGAGGCCAATTATTCTGCGTGATATTCATGCTAGGATGTTGATACATAGGTTGTGGTTGTTGATTCATAGTTAATCCACCGTTGAATTCTGTTTGATTGTCAGGTAAAGTTTGTGTGGTATTTTGTATATCATTAGTCTGTTCTTGGGGAATATTTTGTTGAGCAAATCCAAAATCTTGCTGTTCATTAGTTTGTTTTAAATTTTCTACGGGTGCCCCATCGCCAACGTATATATCCCTGGCTCTTACTTTGCGAGGAGGATTTTTCTTTTTCGGAGTAACCTTATCATTCTTGGCGGAATCTTTATTTGATTTCTTTTTTCCCAATTGAGTACCAGTAGGTCTCCATACGGCTTGTTGAATAGTTGCACCATCCGTATCATTGCTAAAAAATGAATGTACGCCAAGAAAAAAGAAAAAAAAAAAGAACCAATAAAATAGAAAAACTCATGCTTATAAAGAATCGATATATATTAGGATATATGGAACCAACCCAAGCGGAATTCTCTGCATATATTTTCTAGACGGAGTCCAACTATGAATTCCTGCTTTGTGTAATCTCTCCCGTACTGTATCAACAGAACAGGTAAGTCCTAAAGCAGGAAGAACAGCTTTAGCAGCTGTCAAAGGTGTTTGTGTAGCAAGCCTGATTATCGCCTCATCTTGTTCAGCCGTTGTAGCTCTTTTACGACCACAGCGTTCTCTGGTTTCCACGTTACCTTCTTTATCGAATCGATTGAGCCATCTTTTGACTGTACGTTGCTAGACGAATATAATAGAACACCATAACGTATTTTAACAAAACAACATGCCATTACCTCACGAATAGCAAGCATAAAAAATAAACATCGATATATTATCATTTTGAAAGAAAATGTACCGAACAATTAACTGCCGCTGCAATTTCACGTAGACCCAAGCCAGCTTCGTACATTCCAACCATTCGATTTCTTAATTCCGGTGTGGTCTCATGTACGCCCCTTGTCTTTCCCATTGTTATTTATCTTTAACTTATTTACAATCGTTCGATGGTGTAGAGGGGGGGGGTGAGGCAGCGGCGATGCAGAAAAAAGTTGAAGGGAAAAAAAAGAATTCAAATTTCACGCGACAAGTGACGTATTAAAGGTAGGAGAACCACGTGACTAATGGCTGTGCCGTCACCGTCCAAATTTTTAACGAATTTTATTCGTCCAAAAAGGACGACAGGTATAATAAACTGTTCCGTTTTTATCGATGAAACCTTTGAATCCGAATAATACGATCGTAACGTCATTGTCACTTCAATGCAATTCGATTTATCCAAAAATGTTTCTTCTTCTTCGTTTTCGTCATCGTGCTCTGCGTCGACTTCCCGACGGAAACCTTGACGTTTTCTTAGGTACGACAAACAAAAAAATAAAATAAAACAAAAAAGAGAAAAGAGAAAAAAGAAGAGGAAGAAGAAGAGGAGAGACAGAGAGAGACAGAGAGATAGAGAGAGAGAGAAAGAGAGAAAAGGAAGGGAATGATTTTTACCTCACGTCAATCTTCTCGACATTTATAACCGCGGCACTAAAGGACGCCTCACGACGAGTAAATCCTTTCGATGCTTGACATTTAGCCGGTTAATCTCGTAACGTATACGTTCCGTACGTCGTCCGTACGTTTAACTACTTTTTATTTCTACCTCTTTCCTCTACTTTGAATTGTTCGGTTTCTTTTATTTATTTATTTATTTATTTAATTTTGTTTTTCTCTCAACGAAACGCATCCGCACGGAGAAAACGCCGCGGTCAATACAACTTCGGCTGTACAGTCCCCGTGGAGATTATTTTGTCACGAGATATTCGGGGATCTTAACCTCCGCCGATCGTTCGAATTTCCGACGGAACCATAGAAACGTTGTACGCACTCTGTTGCGTTGCTACGCGCTTCACGATTATCCCTTGGGTGAAATTGAAATCTTCTTCTTTCTCTTCTTCTTCTTCTTCTTTTTTTTGGTGTGGAGGAGGGGGAGAGGCGGGAAAAAAACAAGAAAGAAAGAGTTACGATCGTGCGGTAACGAATGTGTTTTCTTCCTTGAAAATTTTTGTTCGCTTCTTTTTGTTTCGATTTTCTTGTTTTGGTTTCTTTTCTTTATGAGAATCCGCGAAAAAAAGTCCTAGAGAGCTCTCTCTCTCTCTATCCGGCAAAAGTCGTCAATTGAAGTTCGTTCGTAAGTTGACTGTACGACGACATCGACCGTACAGTCCAACGAGAATATATTGTCACGTACAATAGAGAAATCTATTTTCAAATTTTTCCAATTTCTGCTCTCCTTTTTCCATCTTCCTTCTCTTTTCCTTATTTATTTATTTATTTACTTATTCGTTTCATTCCACACGCACGCAATAAAGCGTGAAATTTTTTTACGACGTGCGTAATTATATCCCGATAATTATTCTTTCTCTCTCTTTTCTTTACGTTTCACTTTAAACGATCACCTTTCGCATAAATATTGTCGACGAGAATAAGAAGGAGAGAAAAGAGAGAGAAAAAAGAAAGAAAAATAAGAAAGAAAAACAAAAATAATAACGTACGAACGAGAACGACAATAGCAATTCGGTCGAGGACTGTACCTGCCAGTGGTTTGACGGTAAAAGTACAGTCTACGATAATGTTGCGTCCGATTATGCGAGTAGTTTATAAAGTACGATCGCGTTCGGAATGATAATGTTACGAGAAAGGGAGATAGAAGGAAAAAGAGAGAAAGAGAGAGAGAGAGAGAGAGGGAGAGATAAAAAGAGAAAATTAATTTCTAATATAATAAATCATTTTTCTTTTTCTTTCTTACTTTCTTTCTTTCTTTTTCAAATCTATCGTAGACCTATTGCGAATCCATCGGGTATGATGAAAATTGGTCAATAATTTTACCGGCGACTGTACACACGAAGTTATTCAAGGTTGGCTCTCGGGTATGCTCGTCTACCTTCGTCGGAATTCTATTGACTCCGTAGTATATCATCTCTTCGTATCTTCGACGAAAAAAGAAAAAGAAAAAGAAAAAAAAGAAAGATAAAAAAAACGAACAAAATTTTCTACGTCTCTGCGATATAACACATAAACGTAATAGAAACAAAATTGCCTGTCCGTTGAATAAATCAATAAATAAATGAATCGTTAACGTATTAATAAAATAAAACGAAAGTATTGCTTTTTTTCCTTTTTTATTATTATTATTTTTTTTTTTAAATAATAACAATAATCTCATGCCAATTATTGTCAACACAATTTATCGTGATAAATAAATGTTATCCAGATAAAATTCGATTGGAGAGGAAATTTATATATATATATATATTTTTTTTTTGTTCGATTCCGAAAAATAATCTATATATATATATATATATTTATATATATATATATATATATATATATATATATATATAGAGAGAGATATCCTTGGATAGTCGTTATGGATCGATCCGATCCGATCCGATCTGTTCATCCTACCGCGATTGAATTTTTCGAGATTTGGTAGATATAAAAGAATATGTAAACGAAGAAAAAAAGAAAAGAAAAGAAAAAGAAAAAAAAGGAAAGGAAGAAAATGGGGACAAGGTACTTATTTGACTGTCGAGCGAAGTCGAACAAGAGAGTATCAAGAGTTAGGGATCGTAAACTGGTAACATCCGCCGATCAAATGTAACTATGCATCACAGGCACAACTGGCCTAGAATCGAAAGAGAACGCGTTACGAATCTGTCCTACAAAAATAATTTCTCTTATCGTTATAAACGTTTTTCTAATACACATACACATATATACATATATAATCTATATACGCATATGTGTACAGACATAAGATAAAGAGACACATAGACGCGGGTTAAACTATGTAGATATATGTATGTACGTGTATATGTATGTATGTATATATATATATATATACATATATATATATATATATATATATATATATATATATATATATATAATATATATACGTTCGCCATATGAACAACGAGCTGTGAGAAAAGTAGTTAGATGCCATTTTGTTCGGACTTAAGTAGTATCAACATATACTATACCTATATATATGTATATATACATATTATATGTACTGACGGATCTTTTAAAGGGATTACAATTTTAATTTTTCTTTTTTTTTTTACAAATCAGATCAAAGATCATGATCAACGTAATCGATTACTTCGTCCCACTGGAAGATTGGGAAGGGATGCTGAGGAACGGATAAATCGAGATGAACGTGATAAAACATCGATCCTAAAGATCCATCTCGATCGAATTATCTTCGAAATATTTTAAACGTTCAACGATGAGAAATTGGAAAAAAAAGCGCGGGCTGTTATTATTTCATTTTCTTTCTTTATTAATTTCATATGGTCCAAATACAGGCGGACGCAGCAGCATCCTCCATCTGGCGTTTTCTCTATGCGTCTACGGTGTTACCTCCCTCGGCCCCCGAACCTGGATACCACCACCTCACTACCGCCTCACCTCGCCACACCACACCACACCACACCACACCACACCTCACCTCAACGCACCCCACCCCACCCCACCCGATTTGCTCTTATCACGCCTATCATCAGTTCCACCCTCGCGCTTGGCGGTTGTGTCAGCAGCCAACGAAACGTTAGCCAGTACTACTACGCACGAGAACGCACGTTCTTCTCGCGTTCTCTCAGTCGAGTTAAGGAAAAAGGAAAAAGGAAAAAGGAAAAAAAGGAAAAAAGAGAGAGAGAGAGAGAGAGGTTTCAAGAGAAAAAAATTACTCGTCGTTATCAGCTTTTGATTCGAATCGATATCAATTCCGAAAGGGAAGCCATCGGCAGTTTGTAGAATCCACCACCCCTACCATTCTCTCGATCGCGACCGACGCCGAAGCGAAAATCGATCATCCTTCGAATACGAAAAATAAAGAAAGAAAGAAAGAAAGACAAGAAAAGAAAGCAAGAAAGGAGAGAAACAGCAACAACAACAACACAACCGAGAACCGAAACAAAACAAAAAGAGACGCGCTATCGTATCGCAAAAACTAACAAGGATGAAACTGATCGTCGTTTTGCTCGTTTGTCTCTTCAAGGCGTCCCTCATACATTGCGGGGTAGGTCAGGATTTATATATATATAATATTTATATATATTATAATATATATATATATATATATATTATATATATCAAATCTATCATATCACACGAAATATATGTAACGTTAATATTTCTTTTCTATCGTAATGTACAATAATAATAGTCGACGGACGGATTTCCATAATTGTCCGACTTTTACGTCGTTTCATTCTTAATATCACACAAGCGTGTACTTGTATTTTCTTTATTTCGTTTACACGCTTTTTTTTTTCATCGATCGACGTTCCATATCTTTGATCGACACCTTCTCTCTTTCCCCCCGGCCCTCTATCCTTCCCCTCTTTTCCTCTCTCCTCCTGTATTATTAAGTTTTTCTATCTATCACAGCGTTCGTTCTTTCATCAAAATTGAATTTTCTTTTTAATGTCATTACAGAAACGACCGAGTTTCGTTTCCGACGAAATGATAGCTACTGCGGTTAGCGTCGTTAATGCTTGTCAGACACAGACAGGAGTGGCTACAGGTATGATAAAAAAAAAGAGTTTTTTCTTCTTTTTTTTTTTTATCAATTAAACACACACGCACAGATATATACGTATGTGTGTGTCGGTAGACTTATTGATCTACGATTTGTTATTGCAATTATTTTTTATTCTTTTTTCCAGCCGACATCGAAGCGGTGAGAAACGATAAGTGGCCGGAGACGCCTGAATTAAAGGTGAATGTCCAGAGAAAGTACTTCACTTTAGAATCATGATCATGAGAGAGAGAGAGAGAGAGAGAGAGAGAGAGAGAGAGAGAGAGAGAGAGAGAGAGAGAGAGAGAGAGAGAGAGAGAGAGAGAGAGAGAGAGAGAGAGTAATAATTCTGTTTATATTTCGATTGCAGTGTTACATGTATTGCCTCTGGGAACAATTTGGTCTAATAGACGATAAAGGGGAATTAAATTTGAACGGTATGCTAACTTTTTTCCAAAGAATTCCGGCTTATAGAGCGGAAGTTTTGAAAGGCATTAGCGATTGCAAGCTGATTGGTAAATACCTAGGTACATATATTTCTTTTATTATTCCTTTTGAAGTTCCTTGTTTTATTTAATTTAATTATATTTCATTTCATTTCATTTTTGAGAGATCGATCGACGTGTCGCAATAGAGAAATTAAGTCAACGTAATTAGTGATATATATATATATATATAGTATTTCGTTTGTTATGTAATATTACGATTTTCAAACGTTTCATGGTTTTGCTTGCTTCCTTGCGATTACAATCGATTTCTCAAATTATTCCATCGATTTAATAGGATAATTGTCGATCGATGATTTCTCACTTTTTATATTTCTTTCTTTTTTTTTGTTTTTAGCTCAGGGTGACAAGTGTCAATATGCGTACGAATTCAATATGTGTTACGCCAAGATATCACCGAGGGTAAGCAATTTTTGTATTAAATTACATATAATATCTATGTACGAGGTACGTTTGAAACCAGGTTCGTAACTTCTTTATTTTTCTTTTTTTATTATTTCCAATTCCTTCTATTAACGTGTTAATTTCATTCTTGAGGTGAAAGATGAAAAATACGTAAAAAAAAAAAAAGAAAGAAAAAGTCGCGAATTTTTCGAACGATCGTAAATAGATATACTTCAAACGTTCGAATATTTTTTCATTCGTTAATTTAATTAAACGTTCGTATATTTTCAGACCTATTATCTATTCTAATGAATTTTCATCAATTGAAGAGCACGATGACCAAAGATATATATACATACACGCACACACACACATACCCCTATATATATATATATATATATGTACATATATGTATATATATATGCATATAAAATGAAAATATTAAAGAAACGATATCGCCGAATGTGTTGATATTTATACAATCAATTGATTTTACATTCTCATATAACTGTCCCGTATACATCGTAAGTTGTATTACTTTATATAATGTCTATAAAAAAAAAAATAAATCCTCTCTAATAATTGCATCTTTCTGTAATTTTTAATTTCCCAACATATTATCGATATATGTGTATATATATTTATTAATATATATATATATACATATATACATATATGTATATATTAGATCGTCAAAGATGAAATTTGTAGTTAATGATGTCTAATTGCTACCCTTTTTCTCTACAAATTTCATCCTTGACGACCTAATACACACACACACACACACACACACACACACACACACACACACACACACACACACACACACACACACACACACACACACACACACACACACACGTTGAAAGAATTACTTGTACATAAATACGTATATATTATACATACATACCATACTTAGAAGAAGAAGTAGAAGAGAAGTAGATGAAGAAGAAATAGAGTTAGAAGAAGAAGAAGAAGAAGAAGAAGAAGAAGAAGAAGAAGAAGAAGTGATAGGATTGATCAAGAAGAAAGAACGAGTTACTCTCCCATGCAATAACGCGAATCGAGCCGGATCATGATCATTAATAATAATCGATTTGATAAAGGAATCGTCACCTAAACCGGTCTCTTCAAATCGCGGTGTGTTGTGTAGTTACCAATTGTCAACTGGGCTCGCATACAAAGTAGAACACGGGCGGCACGTGTTAATAAATTGAAAATTCTCTTATAACGATCAAGTGATAAACGTGATGTAATAGCAGCAATTCGTACGTATACATACATACATACATACATATATACACACACACACACACACATATATATATATTTAGATATGTACGTTGTATGTATACGATATAGATGAAAGTCATCGCAAGTAGTATAGAACGAGTACAGATCAGACACGATCTCGATCATAAACTATTATTACATCGTAATCGAAGATATCAATTAAGAATGATGATCATATAGAGAACGCGAGATTCGCGAATTTTGAAAACAAACGTTTATCACGGACAATTTACCGGTATGATAATATAAAAGAACAAGAAAAATAAAAATGAAATAACACTTGGACAAGTCTCGTACACCTGATTATTATATACCTAGAGTATATATAATAGCATCTCTTTAATAGCACCTAAATACTCTATACTTTTGACCGAAGATTGTCAAAGAGTTTTTAATAGAAAAAGAAAAAAATATCTCGCCTCTTTGCAAATTCTAGTTCGGAGCGTTATGCAACGACTCTCCCACTTTTTTTTTTTGATAAAAATCGTATATAAAACGCCATCGTCCGTGTAACTTTTCGATTTTTCATTTGCCATCAACAACGTTGGTCTTTCGTATTTTTGTTATTTCTCCTTTTCTTTTTTTTCGTTTTAATTCCCAAAATGAAACGAATATATTTGTTCTTGATCGCTTCTGTCTTCGTCGCTTCGTTCGTCGAGGTGAGCCTGACATTTCTTTTTATTATCTCTCTTAAGATCTCAATGGTGACGGTTTTAATGATTTATATATATATATATATATATATATATATATATATATATATTATTTTTTGGACATTCACGTATATATTTTATTTCATACGTCAGGCTGCAGTCGACTTGAGAAAAATCACCGCGCCTCAACGTAAAAAGTGTCTCGCTGAGATAGGATTAACAGAGGGTACGTTTGAAAAACTAAATTTTGTATGTGTATATATATATATATATATATATATATATATATATATAATAAATTAATTTCTTTATTCAATAGGGATATGTTTGTTTGAGAACGAACGATAGGTATCTTTTAATTTTTTATTTTCTTTTTTTTCTTTTTCTGTTCTATTTTTCGTTCTCCTTATTTTTGTTTTTTTAATTGTTTCAATCGTAGAGGTCATCGACGAGGCAGAAATCGGTAACTTTTCGGAAGATGCAAAACTCGGTTGTTACTTTAAATGCGTGTTGGAAAAGTTCAATATGGTAAAGGATTGTTATTTAAAATATTAATATTTAAACGGTAAGATGATATATGCTTCAATGATCGATGAATCATTTATGTTTTTTCTTTTTTTTTTTCATTTTATTAGTTCACCAAAGATGGTAAATTAAATTTCAAAATGATTTTAATGTCATTACCAGAAGTATGGAAACCTTTGGCTGAAGATATGATAAACGAGTGTCGTGACGTCAGTGAGTATATATACATACATACGTACATATATATATATATTCCAAAATGAATCAGTAATGTCATATTTTTAATTTAAAATGTTAACATCGTTCAATGTGTGTGTGTGTGTGTATATATATATATATATATGAACGAGTCTTATACGTCTGTTTTAATTTTCAGCTGGTTCTGATAGATGCGAACTGTCATACAATTTTAATAGATGCTTGTATTTAGCGAATCCTGTGGTATGTTAAACAATATATTAATATTAAGCTTTTTAATCTTCTATCTTATATAAATAACGGGTTTTCTTCTTTTCTTTTTTTTTCCTCTCTCTCTCTCTCTCTCCATAGGCATATTTCATTCCTTAAATTTCGACGAGTGAAACAAATAAAAAGAACTAACAAACAAAAAAACGAACGAGCGAACGAAAAGAAGAAAGAAAACTGCAAACTATCATGATTTTAAACGGCAGGTGATTGAAAAAACTCGGCTTCGTATCGCACAGGTGTGATTATGTATACAATTATATTATATAAAACATTAAGAAAAGGATCATATTATCAATAAATATATACATATTTTGAACTTTAAAAATGATAAAATTTTTGATTTCTTTTTTTTTTTAATCATAAATATTTACCATCAATATGTAACATCGTATTTATTTGATATCATTCAATTTTCTTATCTCATACGATCACAAGAACATTTTACAAATTTAATACAATCCCCATTTTCCTTTTCTTCCTATATATATACTTATCAATCCATCCACGTATTATTCATGCATTATATATATATAATGCATGAATAATACGTGGATGGATGGGTGGATTGATGAGTCGGTTAATTTATACGTATGTATTCATGCATATATACATACTTATACATATATATATACATACATACATATATATATATATATATATAATCGTTCTCTATCATGTGACTTATATAGAATGTGAATCTTATTATTCTATATATTGACTTGGTCCTATATATATATACATGTCCAATATATATATATATATATATATATATATATATATATATATATGTACCTTATTAAATATGTATAATATATATTAACTTTCTAAGATTTCCCTTTTATAATCGACAAAGAATGCGTTGAAGAAATATGGCACGGTGTCAGTATTCGAGATATCCGTGATGTATTAAAATTCACAATGATTACGTTACCGAAACCAATCCCGTCTGCGCACAATTTTAAAATCGACGATACCAAAAGGAAACGTGAAAATGAGAATAAACGAGATACGTAAATTGTAACCACGTTCCTTCATTCGTCGTAAAATGCTGAAATAATAACAAGTTTCGTTACAACGTTTATGCCTTCCTTGGTTTAGTTTTTCTCTTATTGATATTCATTATTTGTTCTACGATTATATCGTCCGCCCTCGGATCGATCGGAATAGCTTGAACGGGTGTTCTAGAAATCGGCGAAGGTTTCGACCAACTTTCAACGATAGTATTGAGCCAGCTCCATAATTTTTCACGATTTAAAAATGCCACCGTAATTAACATTATAAATGGTAACGCCACTATAGACGTTTGATTCATATCAGCCTGATCGACTTTACGTTCGGCATTGAACGTTAATTGTATGTATTTGAAAGAGGAATTTGCCTCGAAATAAACCGAATTAGTTTTGTATTTATGCGAGCTGGGTGACAACGATGATTCCAATTGCACGAGGTACCTCCTGTTGTCGGCTTGCAATGGCGGAAAATGTACGAGGAAGCCGGCGTTGTACGTATTACCGATTTTACCGGAACTTTGAGAATCCAATTTAGATACGTGTATAGGCGAATCCGGCATGTCTTCCCTGGATAATTTCACTTTTAACGAACGATAATGTTCCATATGTACCGAGACCACGTGAACGGATACGTCGGTACGCGAAATTGGATGGAAGGCTATTAAACGTAGCCCGCGAATGTCCTCTCCTGTTTGTAACGTCAACGAACCAGGACTCGTACGTTGTATGTGATTATTTACCTCCACGTTAGGCTTCAAACGTAATACGTACGTGCACTGTTTACAAAGATTACGAATTAATATTTCTATTATAAATTCGATCATTATTATTATTTTTCTTTTTCTTTTTTTTTTTTTTCTTTAAATAATTTCGTTATACCTACCAATGGTTGAAGACCTCTAATTCTAAAAATACCATTCTCCTCTGTGGTCGCCTCTTCTTGTAGATTGGAACAATCTTCTTGACCTTGAGCCTCGACCAATAATCCTCCTTCTGGTTCGCCATTTAATGACGTAACAGAACCATAAGCGCTAAATGCAACTCTGTTGCCAAATAATTTTACCATGACGGTCGCACCCTCGGCCACGTTGATCATTTTGGATGGCGGCTCAAATCTGTATTCCTTCATCATAGGTCTGAGATAATATTCACCGGGTGATAAGGAATAAAATATTAATTTTCCGTCCTCGCTTGTTATACTGTTCTTACGATAATTTTGTCCACCGGATAGAGAAAGTAGAACGCCCTATTTTGTACGATTGAATTATTTCATTTCTCATTGATACGTTGAAAAAAAAAAAAAAAATAATAATGATTTGAAACAAAAAAATAAATTTTTGTCGTACCTGTAACGATGAATTATCTGCTTGATCGTACACTTGCACTACGATTTCAGCTAATTTGTGCGCCAAGAATAACCCATTAGTATTTGGTCCTGTTATCACGAAACCTTCCTTCTCGGCAGTAATACTGATTAAAAAATTAATATAGTAGAATTTAAGGAAGTATTATATGATGACACGTGTCTTTTTTATTTTTTATTTTTACGAATATACAAATACCTATATTCTATTTTCCCGTCCAATGGGCCAACACTGTAAGTCCCTTCTTTTTCTGTAATTATTGTATGCATAGGAGATTCTTTATCCTTGCCAAATATTTGTACAGTTACACCTTCTAAAGGAGGTGAAATTTTTCCAGCTATAATCTAAACGATATATATATATATTTTTATTATTATTATTATTATTATTTGTCGTTTCAATAAACTGTATCATTATGGACAACTATTACCCTACCTTTCCCAAATCTCCGGTAAAAGTTGCAATATCGTTGTGACATTCGTTTACTCCAAGAATTTTTACAGACGGTGGATTGAATAAAAGAATATCCGACAGGGGAGTAATAACGTATACATTACCGGTCTTTGTTGTAAATTCAAAATTATACTTAAATAGATCTCCTTTCTTTGTATATTTGAGTGGACCAATTCTATAACAGGGCAACGTATTAAACTAAAGGTAATTATATTTGTAAATAATTTTCATTGTCTCTACCGATTATTATAAATTAATTTTTGTAAATAATTTTGTTCATGCATCACTTACACAATACTGTCACTCGAACTTTCAACTTTAACTTTCACTCCTTCGTCCAATGCAATAGAACTTATAATATTTCCCTGATGACGATGTTCAGAAGACGATAAAATAATTGGGGTTTGATTATTTGTATCCCAAACAAATGTTTCTTTATCGTATATGTGACAACCTCTGGGAGTAAAACTATATTCTCCGGGCTTAGATACGCAATGTCTTGTACTACCTTTGGATAAAACTAAAGATGATCTTTTTGTCTCGCCTGATGCAACGTATTCGACCGTTGTTTCATGAGAAGAAATAAATGTAATTGAGAAGCCGGTCTGTTGGAAAGGAGGCACTTCAGCGTGTTCAGACGTTATAGATATCCTGTAACTAGGATTTTTCCAACAAAATACGTCATTGTCTACTAAAACTTCGTAATGTCCTGGTAATACGTCGGAGAATTTATACTGTCCATCTGCATGAAAGAAATTAACTTCACAGACAGAGACAGTAATATTGGATAAACTTAAACGTTACGTTAATAACAAATATATTTAATGCTGGCGGTATAAGGAATAAATTCTTTTTCTTTCTTTTTGAATGAAAGTATTTTAAATAAATTATAGTACCTTGGCATTAATCTACATTTGTTATTCTCAATTTTACATTAAAAATATTAATTTATATCATATTATTTAATCTCACCTTTCGTCGTCAAAGATTTTATTGTAACTCCGTCCAGTACTTTGAGCGTAACCGAAGCTTGACTGCAATCTATTCCTGGTAAACATTTGACCATACCGGTTAAAATTGCCTTCAATTGTAGAAAGTTTATGTCGTTAATTGCTTCGGACGATACGTCAATGGTTTGTTGTAAAGGAAAGAATCTATTATATAATAATAGAGAATATTAATTTTTTCTAAATTTAATCAAATTTAAATTCATATATTTCATATATATGTATGTATGTATGTATGTATGTATGTATGTATGTATGTATGTATGTATGTATGTATGTATGTATGTATGTATGTATATATATATATAAAGTACTTACTGTAAACCTTTTATTTTTTCCTCATTACTCACGATTACACTTAATTGATACTTATCGGGCTTTAAATGTACACAATATTCTCCGGTCTTTTCGTTAGTATCAATTTCTCTTTGGAATGTAACGGCAATATTTTGTATGACTATCTTACGGAAATGTAGAGTTCCTTTTGCAGATAATGTAACTTTACCGCAAACTTTATACATTGATGGTATTAAAACTGGTAATTCAGGCGAGCTCGGTGAGACTTTAACCGTTCTCTCCTCAAACTGCACATCACCTAAATATCAATATATTTTTATTATTACTTTTATAAATAACATTTAATATCCTTTTACTAACCAGCTTCTGCCTTCAAAGTATATTGTCCAGCTTTTACATTATCTATTGTATATTTCCCATTTTCATTTGTTACAGCTACTTCTTTTCCGGCGAATATAATTTTTGCTCCTGCCAATGGTTTACCATTTGCCGACATGCGAACTACGCCAATTACCGTAAAACCGGTCACTTTAAAATCTTGCGATAATGTCAGACTGTTGTGACCAACTTTGAAAGATAATTCGGGCGGTTGAACGTCAAATTTAGTGTGAGCACTGGGATAATGTGGGACAAGCTTGTAATCACCAGTTGACAATGTGGGAAAAATAAATTTCCCAGTTTTATCGGAAGTAACATGGCAAAGTGGATTTTTCGATTCAAATCCCTTAACTGGTGAAGTTTCACAGTTCTTTGCTACGCCATTCTACATAATTACATAAATATTATTATTTTCTAATAAATATTAAATTTAATAAATTTCTAATCAATGATAATATATCTTACCCCAAAGAGTATGAAGGATACACCACTGACTGGTTCATTTTCACTGGTGACTTGACCTCTTACGTCATATCCAAATATTACTAAACTATCATCTGAAAGTTCAGCATTACCTTCCTGTACAGTTATTTCAACTGTATTTTTTTGTATCATCCACCTTAATCAATAAAAATATATAATATCCTCTGATATAATATAAACGTATTTATATTATACAATACGTACGTAGGATGAGATGCAATGAGTATATATTTGCCTGGTTGAATAGGCGTAAAATAAAATATTCCACTGTCTGCAGTCTTGGTTGATCCGATTACAGTTTCTTTATTACGAGCATTATATAATGACACGGTAACATTTTTTGGACCAAATGAAGAATTAAAACTGGTCACCTAATAATAACAGATGATTAATATATATCCCTGTCAATATACATTAATTTCTCAAATAGAATCATTGTTAAACAGAATGAATTACTTTGCCTGTGATACCAAAACCTTTGAAAGTAAAATTAATATCTTTGCCTTGGCTACAAATATCAGTAAAACCGTCAACATTTAAATATACTTCCATGGGATCAAAACTCCAACCCCTAGGAGGATCTACCTAATACATTTAAGAATAAACATTCTTCTGTGTTAATTATTCTTAATTAAAATATCAGTCTATATAAATAAAAAAGTGATGATATTAAGATTTCTATTTAGCGTACCTTTAAAATATACTCTCCCTTGTCATAAAGGGGTAAGAAGTAATATCCAGTATTTGGTGCACATTCTGTCTCATCTTTTAAACTACCAGTCTTAGTATACCTGACGTATATATATATATAAATTAAATAATTTATTATTTAATTAATTCTATAATATATAACGTCTCATAACCTAAACGCGTATACTTACAATTTAATGTGAACTTTCGTAAAATCGATATCAGCATGACTCTTTAAAAATCCTCCACATCCTAAAATGTCTTGAGCAATAATTTCAGTAGGGAAAATGAAAAAATAATTTAAAAAAAGAACTATAATCATTCGCTTTTCAAGCATCTTTATCGTTGTCTGCTACCGAAGTGAAATTGTCGCTACGACATAACCTCATTTGATACACATGCGCTATCTCTAGCATGTATTTGGACTCACGTTATAAATATTTGTTAATGTCAATGAGGACGACAGAACTTAACTTAATGATAATACAGAAATTAAAAGTACTAGATAAAGTTTTGTATTCAGAAAAAGTACAGTGTGATTAGTTAAATCCAAGCGTGGAAAATTTTAAAGTCAATATATATATATAGATATAGATATATATATATATATAATATAAAAATCGTTGAAACCCAAAATGGTTAAAATAGCATTGAAAATCAAAGTATTGTTGGAGAATATTGAAGAATTGAAGCCCTCAGGATTAAGCCATAATTGGTACTTCAAATTCAAATGTTGCAATTGTGGTGAAATAACAAATAAATGGTGCTCTGTTTCTTTAGAGGAATCTATCCCAAGTACAAAGGGGAACTCTGTTAATCATTTTTTAGCTAAATGCAAGCTCTGTGGTCGTGAGAACTCTATGACTATTGTAGAAGATTCTATCAAATCGTTTACCGCTGAAGACCAAGGAAGATTTAAAAACATTGTTATATTAGATTGTAGAGGACTAGAACCCTGTGATTTTTCTGCAAGGGAAGGATGGATCGCAAAGGCTATTGACAACGGTACAGAATTTACGGATGTTGATTTATATGAATATGAATGGATTGAATATTGCGAGAAAATAAAGAAACCTGTTGGAATAACCGAAATTGAGCACAGTTTTGAAAGAGTTAAATAATATGTCTATTCGTAAAATGATGTATATATAAACTAGTTCTCAGTTAGTGTTTCCCTTATTGATTTAATTAATTACTAATTTTATATGATTGACATGTGTACTCTTTTGATTGAAAATTGTTAGATTGCATTTATTCATTATACTCATTATCGTACTTTCTAAAGTATAGATATTTTTTAATTGCAATTTAGAATAACACAAAAGATTATTAAATTGGAATTATTTACATTAAGTATATCGTTTATACTAACTATGTACAAAGTCCTTGAAATAAAGCAGTAATTTCATAATGCATCCAAGTATCTGCACTGTTGTTTCTCATAAGTAATTGCGTTTAAAGTAACATACTGCTGCATTTAAATGCGAATTATATAACATGTTAACATTGATCGTAAGGGTATGAGCAAACAAACTGACACATAACTCTAACGACATAATATAATTTATTCATAATCATATAAAAAAACCATTTAATTTCATAAATGGCTCAATACACAGGAAATATCATTCGCAACAATTATTTTCGCTATTCCTCTGAATATGTCCAAACCTGCCAATTGTTGCCAAAACAAATGCCTGCAATTATGATCACAAATTAACATTAAAATTTTATTTTATTTTATTTTATTTTTTTAACTATTTTTAAATTATCAATGAGAATCTCAAATAGAAATTTTAAATGTAGATATATAACGTGCTAATGTTTTATACCTCTGGAATGTATTGATGCAACTAATGAAAATAATTATATTTATATGTATTTAACCTTCTTGACGTGTAGTTGTAAAATTATAATCTTCATTGATTAAAAACTAAGTCTGTACAGTTCGTAAGTATAAAAGTTGAATTATTTCATATTAATCTAAGCTAGCTTAGAAACATAAAACATTCTTATTATCGGGACTAACTTCTCAACTGGTTGTACAATGTACAATAAAAAAGTTTTTGCAAAATGCGAAAATAAATTACAAGAAATATATATATAAAGAAATATTCTAGACATTTTAATCATTGGTTACCTATCTCTCTAATTCTACTAACGCTATATTCTTCTAATGTCTCTCTTTACTATGGTTTTCTAATACCTAACACAAATAAATATCATGTGCGCATTACATTCCATTGCCCTTTAAGGGAATTAACATATAAATCACATGTAAATAATCATTTCTAAATGTTTTAATCTAACGATAATAAATAACTCTATCAGTCTATTCTCACAAAAATATCACTGCGACTGAAAGTATTCTTATCCTTTGAATCACCAGAGTCAAATCTTTATATATCTGCTAGAGTAGATATCACATTTATACAGAATGTAGAACCAACTCGTTTTTCTTTTTTCTTCTTTTTTTCTGTATGAAACAACCAGAGTACCTGTATCATTATTAAATTTATTACAACAAACGGTACTTAATAGTAGATGTCCTAGTTAAGATGTTCTAGTAATATGTTCTAGATAAGACTTGAACATTGATATTAATAACAATAATTTTTATAACACGCATGGATGTAGCAGTATAAATTAAGATAGGCCATTTAATTGGCAAAAATGTTATTACTTAATAAGTAAAATTTGAACTGTAATAAAATCATTTAAGGAATTGACTCTGGTATGCCATGGAAGATATTAAAATTCTTCTAACACAATAAAAATAATTCACTTTCTACGATAATCTGAAATTAACAATATAATAATCGTTTTGAATTAATCAATGTTATTAGTGTATGCGCATTTAGTATTTTTTAATAAACTAAATAATTCTATAGTACTATGCTAGATTATCATCTTTGGTATGGTAATGGGAAGTACGCTTATTCTATCGACAGCAATGGTCATCTTACCAGTTTGATAACTGATATTACTCTTTAAAGGTATGTATTTCGTAGATATAGGAACATTATGAGTAATGTTGCTGAATATCAATACGCCATTTCGTTTAGCTCTACTTGTAAAAAATAATTTATATATGTAGTCACTGTGAAAAAGAAAAAAGAAAATGATTTTCGGGTAGGATTCTTTTCTTTTTATATATATATATATATACTATACATTTGTACAGTACACTGAAAAATAAGATTAATTAATTAAAACTTAATCCATTCCATGGGATTTTTTATAGTGAAACTATTTGGATGATAATAAGCATGTCGATTAAAAAACACAAAAAAGAAACAAGAAACAGATTCCTTTCTCTTAATAAGCAAGAAAATTCAAGATGAGTATGCGCGTACTGTTTATTCTGCGATAGAACAAGTTTTTTTTTTTTTATGGGATAAATTTGGGCCATATTCATTGGGTACACAATTTAAGGAATTTCCTAATATCTAATCGATTATAGTTCATCGTATTACCTACCTGTGTATGCTTCTGCTAGATGTGAATTCCTAGATTTGCTATATGAATAGACTACATGCATTTTTTTGTTGTTTTTTTTCTTTTTTTTTTTTTTTAATATTCGTTTAGTATTCATTCGTGTTTATTTATTTATTTATCTTTTTCTTTTTTTCTGACGACTTTTAGAATTCTTTTCTTTATCAAGCTTCTGTTAAAGATTAAAGCGACACCTCCGAATAGGCCCGTCAAAGACAAAGTTCAAAGATTTCTACAAATTTATTAGAAATTTTACTTTTCCTTTATCTTGAACACACTACCAATCGAGGAAACCAAATCATGGAAGATCCCAATTGAAATATCATTAATATTTCCTATTTAATGCGAACACTTGCTAGAACGTCTTTCATGACTAATAGTGTGAAATATCTATTTCGAATTGTCAATGAACAAAAGTAGAACCAACAAAAAACAAATATGTATATATATATATATATATATATATATATATATATATACATACATACATACATACATGTATATTAGCAGAAAAAAAGAGAAGGTAATGCTTGAAGCGTTGTTTGAATCGCGTAGACAAAGAGAATGATATCTAAAAAAAATATGCAACATCTTCAATTACGAATGTCTTACCACGTTATTAGACAGGCAGAAAAATACATCGATTAGTTTGTGCAACGTGTCTGTCTCAGGATTCGGTAGTAATTCAGCTAATACATTTCCTTCCATCGATACTCTGCCTTCTCATAGATCCCTTTTATCTTCGGCGAAATCACATTACATATTATAATAATTCGATGGTAAAGAAAAAAGAAAAAAGAATAAAAAAGAAAAGAAAAGAAAAGAAAAGAAGTGCAAACGAAATTTGGGTGCTGAGAATATTCCTGAAAAACAAAATACTTACAGCAGATTCTCTCCATCGTTCGATCGCGATTTTTTCTTTCTTTCTTTCTTTCTCCATTTATTTTTCTTTTAAATAAATTATCAATCGATGATATCTACCTATCTAGATAAAACTTGAGTATTTTTCATGGATATATAATACTACTACTCTCTTTCTCTCTCTCTCTCTCTCTCTCTCTCTCTCTCTCTCTCTCTCTTTCTCTTTCTCTAATTCTCTTTCCTTTTTTTCATCTTTCCTTTTATCTTATTTAACGAGCAGTATAATAATTCTGTAAATTCGTCAGTCGTAATCACGTTGCACGTAAGAACGGTGCCATTAGTTTTTCTAATCAGTGAATGCTGTTTTGTGTACGTGTTTCATTGTCAAAGCACTGGATATATGTATATATATATATGATGATCGCTAAAGAGAAGAAATCCAGCTTTTCTCTCTAGCGAAGGTATGATGATGATGATGATGATGATGATGATGATGATGATGATGATGATGATGATGACGACGACGACGACGACGACGATGATTTGAGGAAGGTTCGTTCTCTTTAATCGATAATTTTGACATCGTGGCATCGTAGCGCAGCTAATCTCACATTCAAGGCAATTCGTCGGACAATACAGGTTCCAAGCACGTTTGCTTCAACGTAGCCGATTGATCTTCGAGGCTACGTTTCAAACCTTCGATGGTCTGCATCAACATTTGCCTTCTCAGCTGAGTGAGCTGTTGTTGAAATAGCTGAGAGTCTTGAACGTTGGCGTTAGCCTCGGCTGCCAAACGCTCTTGGCGCAATTGTGCTACTCTCTCCTTCAACGATCTTCGCGAATCATCTGTATCCAGTGATACCAACGAATTTAAAAACGATCTTCTCTGATACGGTAGATTATGGTAGTTTTCGAAAAGATTTGAAGTTGGCTGCTCACCGGTATCATCGGTGGCCGTATCGCCATCAGAATTTCTCAATAACACCTGATGACGGCCCAATGTCTTTTGTATCCTACCGTAACTCGCGCTACCGGCATAAACCTTTCTTTTGACCGGTTCGCTCTGAGGACAGTAAGATGAACCTTCCTTGATCGGGCCCATGTCGATTGATCTGTAAGAGGTTAAAAAAAAAAAAGAAAAAAAAAGAAAAAAAAAGAGAAGAAAGAAATATATATCAGACATACAACCCAGGGACACATTACTTTTGCATTAATTCAATTTCAAAATATTTCGATTAATTCTTAAACGAAAATTCCACCTGAACGTCATCAGAGGCGGTCTCCGCCTGATGTCGCATTTCTCCTCGGAATCCGACGAGCTAGACGTCACACCACCATCACCATCCTTCTCCTCCTCCTCCTCTTCCTCCTCTTCCTCATCTTCATCCTCCTTGTTCGTTATTGAAACTCTCGAGTCCTTTCTATTGTCTATAGTAAATCGCGAATCTCTGTGCTGTTGCGGAAGAAGAAGCTGAGCCTTATTGTGGAAAGTACCTTGAGAGGATCGACAATCGTTCGTTTCGACGTTAGACTGTGCCAATCCGTTGCAATTCAAAATAACTCGAGCACGGCCGTTGTCCTTTAAACCGGTAGTGATAGTAGCAGTAGTAGTAGTAGTAATAGTATCAGCAGTAGAAGCAGCAGTAGCAGTAGTAGCGCCGGTAATGATAGTAGCAGTAGTAGTGCCAGTAGCGGTTGTAGGACAAATACCGCGTAAACGGTTATGAACGAGGGTTCTGTTAGGCGAACCTTGAGGCGTTCTTCTTGATACGTAAGGTGAATCAGGACAATTCGAGATGTCCTGTTTGAATGGAATAACGTCCCTCGATACGTTACCGCAGGAATTTCTTTCCATGAAACGGTGAACGGGCGAGCAAGGCTGAGCGAATTGTCTCTTCGGGCTGGTATGCTCAATATCCCTGATATTACCGCTCTGCAATTCCGGCTGGGAGTTTCTACTTTTCGACAAAGCAAGCTCGATGTTCAATTCCGTGTTCTTGATCAATTCGACCCGCTTGTTAGCAAGACCATTGTGGAACTTTCGCGATGGCGACGGTACGATCGGCATTGAGCTTTGATTCTTTTGCATATTTACCAAGATATTTTCGGCTTCCATAATCAACTCGCGATACTTCCTGTCGGCTTCCTTGTCCGCTTCGATCAGTGCTATTTCAGAGGCGAACGTGGCCATGTATGTATTGCCAGTGACCTGCCTCCTCACTATGTTTCCATTTACGTAACTCACCTGTGAAAATAAATCAAATCAATCGGACGACATTGGCTCACAAAATAGGAAAAAGAAAAAACAAAACAAAAAGAAGGTTAACAACAACGAAAATAATCGTACATATTCTTGTTTATATTGTTTCATTTATAATAAAAACAAAGAATTATAATAATACCGAATTCGAACGTCTTTTGACGACCTCGTTTTCGACGATCGTAGGCTGATGATGCATCAACGATTGATTATTATCGTTCAATCTCATCGGCGAGAGATTTTTATTAACGTCGTGCTTCTTACGGCGCAGGCATATTGGCGTACCGCCTACGCTTCTACTACCCTGATTAAATCCAGAATTCTTCAGCAACATTCTCTCGACCAATACACGATTCAAATTCGCGGTCTCGTCGTCGAACTTCTCCATGTTCGGTTTCCTACGTTGCGATATTCTCTTCTTTCGTTTGTCGCCCTGTTTCTCGTCCGTCTTTTTATATCGAACGCTCTGTTGTCTCTTCGCCGCGTTCCTTATACTTATGGTCCTGAAAAAGAAAGAAAAAGAAAAAAAAAAGAAAATAAAGAACAATAACAGAAAAATAAGAAAACGATTACACGCGATCGTTAAAGACGTTTTATCGTACGATAAAGGAAAATTAAATCGATCGATCCTTTATGTCCTTTCTCTCTTTCCTTTTTTTTTTTTCTTTTCTTTACCCCCGATTTCATCATACGTCGTAAAATATATACATATATATACATATATATATATATATATATATATATATATATATATATATATATATATTTATATACCTTTGAGGAAGAATCTCG
This sequence comes from Dolichovespula media, assembly GCA_911387685.1. Classification (NCBI taxonomy): domain Eukaryota; kingdom Metazoa; phylum Arthropoda; class Insecta; order Hymenoptera; family Vespidae; genus Dolichovespula; species Dolichovespula media. The sequence continues at coordinate 1,930,020 of OU426869.1, forward strand.
TCCTTGTTTCTACGTTTTAAGAAGGACTCCCTCAATCTGGTACCGCGTCTGCTTAGCTCGCTCGTAAACGTGAAATAAGTACAGTGACCGGTATTAGGAAAATTTGTAGAACAATCGAGATTGTCCAAGTCGAGGAAGGAACCATTGTCGATGTAATCGAAATCATTTTCGAATGGATCGTTCTCATCGCCACCGTCCTGACCCGTATCAACGTCCGACAATGAGTCTATGTAATCCTCGCAATCGGTCGGGTCGCTATCCGACAATATATCCGTCTCCTTCTCGTAAACGTAACTCTCGTCGAATTTACCCATCATTTCGTTCAACGTAATGTCGTCCTCGGACGAACGAGCGCTTCGCGTTACCGACGATCCGGACGAGCTGCTGCTACTTGTACGGCGTTGCATCGCAAATGGTACCTTCGGTCTTATATCCATTCCAGGTAGAATCCTCCAATTTTGATTTATCCTAAGGTCGGAGTAAACAAATGTGTTCTATCTCGTTAATATGATCATTGATAATAATGACGAACGACTAAACGATCTATTTAGTATTTCTTATTTATTCGCTTGGCAACTAAGCGATTGCGAATTTTAAATAAGAATCTATCGACAAAATCCGCAATCACTTAGTTACCAACCCAATATATATATATATATATATATATATATATATATAATACGTATATGTATATATATATATGGGGTGCCTGAAAGGCATGGGAATAAACTTATACTACGTATCACTGAGATCAAATAGATGAAGAAAGTTCATGTGAACTGATGATTGTTGGTCGATCAATTAATTTGACGAATGGAAATGAATCGTGCATATCTTTGAAAGTATATATATATATATATATATATATATATATATATATATATATATATATATATATTAAGTCGTCAAGGGTGAAATTTGTGAAAAAAGTTACAGTTGGTAATATTATTAACTACAAATTTCATCCTTGACGACCCAATAAATATATATATATATATATTTTCTTTTTCTTTAAATAAAAGCATTTTTGGACATAACTTCATATGAACTTTATTCATTCATTTGACCTAAGTAATACGTAGTATAAGTTTGGTCCCATGCTTTTTAGAAACCATCTATATATATATATATATATATATATATATATATATCCTAGTCCTTCGATCTTATCCGATACAATTATCCTACTTCGTTCACGATGAAAGATAAATATTTGTTGGAAGGTTCGGAGTGGTTACTTCAAAGGGGAAGGTCGTGATAATAAGGGACGAGATGCCGTGACGCGCTCTTTATACGTATACGTTGAGAAAATCTTTTGGCGAACGTCGGGAGGAGGGTCGGCAGGGGGGGGAGGGTAAGGGCAGTGGGTTGATATCAAACGAGACGGTCCGTCATCTTTGTACGTCATCTTTGTACGTCATCGAGCACACGTCAGAACGACGGAGGTCTTTATATTCCATCTGACACTCTGATTATCGGAGATGATTCTATTTGAAATTCTAATTTCGTGTTAGTTTTGCCAGCTAATTTCTTTCTTTCAATCCTCGTCGCGAACGTTTCAAGTGTCTTCGCTTCGCGTTGAAAGAAGAAAACAAAAAACAAAACAAAACAAAAAAAAATAAATAAATAAAAATAAAACAGGAATCAAGAAAACGCAAAAATCAGAAATCAGCAAAACGACGAAAGAGAGGAGAAAGAAAAGTAAAATAAAAAGGATAATAATAATAATAATAATAATAATAATAATAATAATAATAATAATAATAATAATAATAATGATGATGATGATATTCGTTGTTCGTAACGAGACCCTTTCGGCTTTAAGCCGACTACTCTATTTCCATATATTTCTATCTAACCAACTGACACCCACCCACCTACCCACCTACTCACCTACCCACCCAACCACCCACCACCCTCTACATTTACACGATCGACACGGTGAAACTTTTGAATACACGTTTAAATCCTCCACATTGTTCACATAGTCGTTTCCTTTGATGTCAACATCGTCCGCAAGCTCTCAACGAGAACGTATTTGCTATTTGCGTTGGCCATCCATATATAACCGGAGGGGGTGGGAGGGATGGGGGAGAGGGAGAGGGAGGCGGCATTATCGATCGTCCACCTTTCATTCCGATATCTTTCGTGCGAATATATCAAAACGATATACATATATATGTATATATATATATACATACACATATATATCCCATTGAAATTGTAACTGAGAATTATTATCTGCCATTGTTTGGGGCATGACACATCCATCGACATCGTTGTTACCGTTGCGGGGTAAAAAAAAAAAAAAAGAAATAAAAAAAAGAGAAAAGAAGAAAAAAAAAGAAAAATATTCTCCATAAAATGAATTCTCAATAATTCCACATCGTAGGATAGATCGGCGAGATCGACTTTTGAAATTTATAATAACGATACAAATAATAATAATAATAATAATAATAATAATAATAATAATAATAATAATAATAATAATAATGATGATGATGATGATGATGATGATGATGATGATGATGATGATGATAATAATAATAATAATAATGATAACAGTGATGGTGGTGATGATGATGATGATGATAAAATAAAAAAGAGAAAAAATATTGTAATTTCTAGTTTTTCTTTTTCTTTTTTTTTTTCTATTACTAACGGACTACGTCCAGCGCTGAGACTCTCCTGACGGTGTTCCCTCTTTGTCAGGCTCTCCCTGGCGCTGTTAACGTTGACGTCACTCGCGCTACCGGACGATTCCGTCAGCTTTAGACCAGAACTGCTGCTGGTTTCATCGAGTGTTAACCTGGATTTAAAGCCGGCCGTGCTGGAACCAGAAGAGTTTGCCGATAACCAAGGATTAGTTCTTATTCGTGAACGTTCGCGAGGCGATTGTACGGTCGGCGAGACGACGAGCGGGGGTGGTATCGAGGATGGTACAGGAAGATTGTTCCTGGAGGAATCAGCCGAGAAGGATTCTGTTCTCCTATGGGAACTTTCTTGCTGTCTTTGCGGAGTCTCTGGTTGTTGTTGCTGTTGTTGCAGTTGTTGCTGCTGTTGATGTTGTCGTTGTTGTTGTTGTTGTTGTTGTTGTTGGAGTTGTTTCGACGATCCATGATTGATCGTAGCTTCGGCGCTCTGTAAATATTTCCGTCATTGGTAAATCTATCGCAAACATTTATACTATTTCATTATCAAATACGTAAGCTTAGGTAAGGTATTACTTCGCTTTCCATAATTCTTATCGAACTTTCTTGTTAAATGGTCTTCGCTCCAATATACATATACGTATATATATATATATATATATATATATATATATATATATATATATTATTTCCGTCGTTGGTAAATCTATCGCAAACATTTATAGTATTTCATTATCAAATACGTAAGCTTAGTAGGTATTACTTCGCTTTCCATAATTCTTATCGAACTTCCTTGTTAAATAGTCTTCGGTCCGATATATATATATATATATATATATATATATATATATATATATATCTGTATAAAAAATTAATAGACATACGACATGGAAGTAGAACGGTATAGATATCGAGGAAGACTTTTCCGTTAATTCCCTTAACGAGGATTAATTTGTGAACGTGACTACTACTGCCTCGAGGAGAGAAATACCTACCAAGAGAGTTTGCCTTGCGAAAGCAAATCGATCGCTACTCTACTACTAAGCTATGGAAGAGAGGGAGCGAGCGCGCCGTTCAGAGTTCATTTTTCATTCCTTTCTAAGCATACACACACATACACACACACACACACACACACACACACACACACACACACACACACATACATACATACACACACACACACATACACATAGAAGGACGAGAGTTTCTCGAGAATAAAGGGTGCGGTTTAAAGGGAGCGACTGCGGACGTGGAAGAGAGGGAGAAAGAGAAAAAGAAGAGAGGAGGGGGGAATTGGGATGGGACGAGGTTGGGTGGATGGGTGAGTGGGTGGGGGAGGGAGGGATATTGGATGGAGGAAACTCAATAATGCTTTTCCGTCGACCGCTCGTTTAAGCGCTTCCGCGAAAACGTCCGTTCGATTGTACCGGACGATGGTACGCGCGGATGGACCGACACCATACACCAAAAGAGGACGGAGGAGGAGGAAGAGGAGGAGGAGGAGGAGGAGGAGGAGGACGAAGAGAGAAATCCATTCACGAGTGGACGTTCAATTCGTCGATCCTCGTTTTTAGAAGGAAAGAAGCAAGGGGGTGAGAGAAAGCAAGGAAAAAAGAAAAAAAAGAAGAAGAAATAAAGAAGAAAAGAAAAGTAAAAAAGAAAAAAAAATCACAGCAAAGAAAAATTTCGCACGGTACCGCTCGATCGGCCAAGGACAATGCGAGAATAGTTCCTTTTCTTTCTATCTCTCATTCTTTCTTTTTTTCTTTTTAAATCGCCTTTAACGATTCAACCCTCTAGGTTCATCCCATTTTCGTTTCGAACACTTCGTTCCTTCTGTTAATTTCTTTTTCCCCTCTCTTTCTCTCTCTCTCTCTCTCTCTCTCGCTCTCTCTCTCTCTGAGCTCTCTACTCGTCAAAAATACTTCGACTTATTTTTTCCTTTCCTTTCCCCCCTCCAACCACGTTCGACAAATTTTCTTCCTACGAAACGTAATTAAGCGGTTAAATTAATCTTTCCGTAACGTGCGATTAATTTGTCCAATTAATCATTATTGATATTGTATATTTGATAATATATATTTACGAAAGTGCGAAAGGGTGTATATATATATATATATATACACACATATTGTGTGTGTGTGTGTATATATATATATATATATATATATATATATATATATATATACACACATTATGTATGTGGAAAGAGAATAGAATAGAATAGAATAGAATAGAATAGAATAGAATAGAAAAGAAAAGAAAAGGATGGAAAAAAAGAAAGAGGATAATGAGAAAAGAGTGAGAACTATTGTTCGTCAGACCTTTCGGAAATCGATTTCACTTTGGAAACGTCAGGAACTTATTCTCGTGCCTCTCGCGTTAACGTTAATGATCCGTTCTCTCGTGAATCGCTCGTTATCGCCAAAATCGGCGTTTGGCATTCGTGGGAAACTGAACTAGTAGTAACTACGAGTTCTCTCTCTCTCTCTCTCTCTCTCTCTCTCTCTCTCTCTCTCTGTCTCGTCTATTGAACCGTGAGAAGTTTCGTTCTAAAATGTATAAGTTTCGGTTTGTGCAAGGTGAAAAAGGGAGAGGGATAGAGAGAGAGAGAGAGAGAGAGAGAGAGAGAGAGAGAGAGAGAGAGAGAGAGAGAGAGAGAGAGGTGAGATGTCGTTGAACCCGCGACGTCAAAGCATCACAAGAATCTCTAAGAGAAGACGTAGGAGGAACGGGAGGAGGATAAACCAAAGGGGTAAAAGCGTGGTGGTTTTGTGAAACGATGCTAATCTCGCTACGACGAACGCGAACTTTGCTACGTCTCTTGTCTATCACGTCGAAGGGAGAGGGGGAAGAGAGGGGTGGGTTGGCGAAATTCAAAAGAAAACTTTGCTACTTCCGCGTGCCGTTATGCGGAATCGAGAGCCCATCGTTAGAGAGATTACCTTAGATGATATATCCTGGAAAAAATTTTTTCGGCAAGATACGTACGTAGTAGATACATAAATACATGTGTGTGTATGCGCGCGCGCGCGCGCTTGTGTATGTATATAAATACATTTACGAGCCGTTCGCAAGTTAAAAATCGATCGAGTACGCCGTTCGAATTTTTTTTTTTTTCGTTCTCTCTTCTCTTTTTCGTTCTCTCTTCTCTTTTTCTCTTTTCTCTCTTTCCTTTTTTTTATTTTTTTTTTAAATTTAAGCGTCAAAGCACTCGACGCGAATGCCCCAACACTTTTTACACTCATGATAAATTCCCTTTTAATTTACTCGTCATTCGATACCATTAATCGACGAGCTCCATTTTTTGTTATCATCGAATGAGAAATAATTAAATTCGAAAGCAAATACCAATCCGATTAAAACCGTACTCCGATGTAAATCGTTTGCGATAACGCTATTAAAAAAGCGTAACAAACGGTTAGGGCCATTATACGTTCTACGATGTTATTATTAATATTATCAAAATTTATATTCCGAACGGGAATTTGAGAAAGGGCGATTAATATTATTGCATCACGTTTCTTCAATTTTTTTTTTTTTTTCGTTTCATTTAGTTTAATCCGTTTGGAATACTAAGGGCTCATAATGTGCATACATACATACATACATACATACATACATATATAAATATATACATATATACATATATATACATATATATATATATATAAATACCGTATATTTATTATTTACATATATATATATATATTATTTTTATGTTAAACGACGTTATAATTTATATCGAAAAATTTGTTTTCGATTTGATTTGTTTTCCTTGCTTCATTAAATTTATTATTCTCCCGTTAAAAATGGAAGGAAAAGAAGATGAAGGAAAAGAAAAGGAAAGGGAAAAAAGAGACGAAAGAAGAAAAGAGAGAAATAAATTACTCACAAGCGCGTTGTGCTTGGCCATGGTGCTCGTACGTACGTCCTTCGGCTGCTTACTATTGTCACCGGTCATGTTCGTGGATGATTTCGTAGACTCGTTCGTTCTCTCATCGATCCTCCCCGCATTTCCCTGCGCCCTACCTTTATTGTTACTTTGAAAATAATGCGTGCCCGTCCTTATATTGATGTAATACTCGGGCGGAAAGCTCGTACCGGGCGACGTACCGTCCGTCGAGTATCCGGTACTGTAGGCACTTTCCGGAGAAGAAAGATTCACGCTTCCGGTACCGCCGGACGTACCGGAAGAGGTGGTCACCGTACCAGCGTAACCCCCGCCAACACCACCACCACCACCACCACCACCACCACCACCACCACCGACACCAACGATACCACCAACACCACCACTGGATCCACCGTGCAATCGAATTCCGTCCACGCCGTTCCTCGTTGGTGAGTCCACAGGATGTACCTATAAAAAATAAAAAAATAAAAAAAAAAATAACCATTCGATCCTTCAGAATCGATACTTAAGAAGTTATTCTTAATTGTTCGTTCGATCGATCAGAATAATTTATATCAATTAAGATAGACGCTAGACGAGATATTTCGTTATTATTAGTTACATTAAATTTAAATCGAATTTAATTTCAATTTAATTATAAATTATATTTCAATCAAATCTCGATTAAATTAAAAACGATCTTTTTCTTCGGATCTAAACGTTATTATCATTATCTATCAAAATGTCATTTCGTTTTAGTCGTTCATCGAAACAAAAAAAAAAAAATAAAATAAAACAAAAATAAAATAGAATAAAAATAAAGAAGAAAGAAAGAAAGATTCAGACACGATGACGTAATAAAATCGTCGGATTATAAAAGAGGAAAAAAAGACGAAAGAAATAAAAAGAGACAGGAAGATTCGAAGGCGCGAGGACGTAACAAAATCGTGTGATAATTAAAAAAAAAAAAAAGAAAAAGAAATATATATAAAAAAGAAAAACATAAAAACAAAAATTTCTAAATTCGAGGCAGAGTGATCGATACAATTCTCGAACGAGGAGTAACATTGGCCAGACGCGAAAAAATCCCTTAATGGATTCATCAAATGAAATCTCATTGTGAGTCGCTCGTCGTTCCCTTCGTCAAATTATAAATGGCTTTTTACTCGACGTTAAAACGTTTACTTTACTCGTTACAACCTTTCAAGATTGAGAATTACATTCGGTATTGTAAAGCAACTACGTACATAGTAATGGTAGTAGAAGTAATAATAGTAAGATAGTAGTAGTAGTAGTACCTTGTAAAAGGTTTAAGAACCGGAGAGTTAGGTATAATTAGATAGCTAAGGGAAAATGGGAAGAAATTAGAGTGGTAAAGGTAAAGGGAAGAATAGAGCTAAGGAGACAGAGTTAGACAGAAACAGAGAGAGAGAGAGAGAGAGAGAGAGAGAGAGAGATGATCGTAAAGTAAAAAAAAAAAAAAAAAAAAAAGCGAGATAGTAGACAACTTTGCTTTTCTAGACTTGCGAAACAACGGACGTTGTTTTTCTCTTGGATAGACCTTGGGCGAGAATACTAAACTAGGTCTTTCTCTACCTTCGCTTTTCTCCTTCAATCTCTCTCTCTCTCTCTCTCTCTCTCTCTCTCTCTCTCTCTCTCTTTCTCTCTTTTATTTTTCCCTACTAACTTCCCTTTTCTTTCTCTCTCTCTCTTTTTCTCTCGTTAACAGGTAAGACTTATAAGAAAGGGTTTGTTAGCGAAGAAAGGCGTATATCTCCGCGGAGTGGAAGCATCTAAGAATAAACTAGGTGGTAGATCGTTGAAAGAGGATGAGCAAAGTGTTTAGCGCGTTGGAATCTCGACGATCGATAAACGAGACTCGAGTGGCTCCCTTTTATCTCATAGAACTTCGTCGGGGATCTATAAGAGCGTTGTTTACATACATACATACATATATATATATATATATATATATATATATATATATATACATATACATATGCATATATACACATATTTCTTTCCTTTTATTTCTTTTCAATTTACTTGAATATTGCACTCGAACGATCGATCTTTCTTCGATCAACGCAAGCATGGATCGTTCCGTGTTCAGTTCATTTTTAAGGATATTAAAACAAAAAAAGAAAGAAACAAAAATTAGAAACAAAAAGAGAGAAAACGAAGAGAGGTGGGAAATCGAATTACCGGTTGAACGATATCTCTAATTAGATTTTTCGCTCGCTGATTCACTGCCATGTTGGCGCTGCTCGTAAATCGTGTTCATTAAATTATCGATGATAAGAAAAAAAAAAAAAAAAAAAAGAAGAGAAAGAGAGAGAAGATAAGGAGAATGAAAAAGAGATGAACGAAGTAAGTTGGGGGTAGGGGTTGGGGTAAGGGGTGGGAGGGAGGGTAACGACGAAATGAATTTTCAAGTTGATCGATTGATAGAACACGTTTAAAAAGAGCGGGTTTATGTGCTCTCGATTTTATTCGAGACCGATAAGTCTCTCTCTTCATTTTTTTTTCTTTTTTTCCTTTTTTTTTTTTTTTTTAACAGGAAGACAACAAACGAAAGATAAGAGAGAAGAAGAGGGTAAAAAGTTTTCTTTCTTTCTTTTTTTTTTTTTTTTTTTTTTTTTTAAAGAGAGAATATGTACACCACTCACTTGATGCAAAGCAGGCGATCTGTTGGCACTGTGACTTCTCGGCGAATTGCAGTTAGAATCGAATCCCTTGTCGCCCTTTTTACGATCCTTCTTTTTCTTAGATCGCACAATGTGTGCCTCCATCCACGTACGCAATTTCGTCCCGAACATGTTGCCAGGGGGTTCCGTTCAACGGAACTGCGCCCCACGTTGAAAATTGCACAGGTGGACAGAGGTCGACCACTATCTTAGACGAAAGGGGGTGCGGGGTAAGGAGGACCCTCCTCTCCCTTTTTAATTTTTATTCCTTATATATATATATATATATATATATATATATATATTTATAAACATGTATGTATCGTTAGCTCCGTCCATCGAATACATTGTCCGTTTCTATGGTCGGAAAACGGTATCTAATCTGTGAACATAATCGATATAAACATATAATCAACGGCGATCGGGTATATTTTTGTATGAAAAAGAATCAAAAGTGATATATGTTTTAAAGAAATAGAAAAATGATTCAGAAGATTAATTGCAATGTTTCTTTTTCTTTTTTTTTTTTTTCTTCTTCTTCTTACCAGAGACACATCGGGCTAATTTTCTCATTCTTTTCTTTTCTTTTTTTTTTTTTCTTTTTGTTTGCGGATTGTAAAACTACAAGCCTAAGAACTTTTTTGTAATCTAAAAGAATAGAAGAAAGGTAAAAAGTGAAAAAGATATTGTACGTTAGCCTGAATAGTCACGAAAAAATTGTAAGATATGTAGTATATATATATAAATTTTTGTGTATTAGTTTGAAAAAATTAATTACACCCCTTTTTTTTCTCAGAAACACGTCAGGCTAATTTTCTTATTCTTTTCTTTTGTTTTTCTTGTTTTTCTTTTTTTTTTTTTTTGTAGATCGTACAATTACAAGACTAAGGAACGTTCTTGTGATCTCAAAAGATAGTAGCAAAAAAAAAAGCGAAAGAAAAAAGAAAAAAATAAAAAGAAATAATTACATAGCCCGAATAGTCACGAGAGGGATTAATATTGATTTTTAAAATCGTCCAAGTGACCTTCGATCGATTTAAAAACAATTCATTAATTCCTTGAATTTGAAGATCAAGTAGGAAACAATCGAAAGATCTAAAATTCAATCTCGATTTGATCGATTCATTTCCCATTCCTATCGAATACGAAGAAACAATTTAATCCTTATTTCGTCTTTATATCGATCCTTGGCACACTTCCATTTATATATATATATATATATATATATATATATATATATATATATATATATGTATGTATGTACGATTCCTTTCAAGGATATAATATCTTGTAGTTAGGAGAGACTATTCGATCTATGTATTTTCTAAATGTCGTTCTTGCACACAAACGCATACATGCAATGAACCAAAGAGTATCGAGTGATCGATAACGATCATCGATTCCCAGTAGACTATCGGCAAGTTTCGTTCTCGCATATTTTATACGTCCTCTTGAATTACCATGCTATGTATATATATATATATATATACATACATACATACGTACGTACATAATCATAAACATACACAATCTCATGATGGTAAGTTTCGTAAGTCGATACGTATCTTTTTTTTTTTATTTTTATTTTTATTTTTCCCTTGCCGATCATTATCGTCTCGAGTTATCACCGTTTAAAGAGGAAAATTGAACGTGAAACTTTGTTTATCGTATTTTTCGTCATGTCAATAAACATACTAACCTTAAGTTTTCGTCGTCATTGTTTCGATAATAATACGCCCTTTTCGTCATTTTAATCTCTTAACGTTGTAAGCCGAGACATTTTCTCTCTCCCACACGCCATTCCTCGGTCCCGGGAGATGAATCTGCAACGAGTTAATATTACGAATATTGCTTTGTATAATACTTTTCTATTTTATATAGAAAATATTTTATGTATTAAGATTTTTTTTTCCACTCTAACAAATCTCTATCATTCAAATTCAAATCAAATTCTTTCTTCGGCAAGTTAAATGTATTTATTTATTTTTTTTTTCTTTAATAATTTTTGTTTTTTATTTTTCAGTGATAAAATACGTATATATATATTTATTTATTTATAAAACAAATGTAAATTTGTTGTTAAGAAATTCAAAATTGTATATATATATATATATATATATATATACAAAAATGTATATAAAATACTTACTTAATCCTAATTAACGTTTCTCTAATTATAATTTATACTTATAAAATATAAAGAAATCAAAATATGTTGATATATTTACGTAACGACTTAATCTATAATGATTATTATGCAACAACTGATACGATAAATTCAATTACTCATTGTAAATATTGTAATAACATATTGCAAGATTAAATTAATTAATGATTGATGCACGATTAAATTATTACGATTTGCAGAAGCAACGATTGCAATTGATTCCTCAACATTTTTATTAAAATTTCGACTACGTTCGAAAATCTTTCAACGAACTTCCTGTATGTAATATGATTTTTCGGAAAAACAATAAGAAAATGGTGAAAAAAAGAAAAGAATAAAATAAAAGGAAACTTTCTCGATGAACTATGTCTTATCTTATCGACGAGGTCATGGAAAATACCATCTCCACGACTTGCGAACGCTTACGTTGTCCAAAATCAATCGCGTATGGAGATTAAAATAACGAATTTGATTGGGACTTGAACAAAAAAAAAAAAAAAAAAAAAAAAAGAAGGAAAAGAAAAGTAAAAATAAAAAAGGGAAAAATAAGAGAAGAAAAGAAATGAAAAATGAAAAAATGTCCCATTCGAAGCGGACAGGGGTTTGAATATGAAGTGTGAAAAAGGAAAAACCAAAACAAAATGAAGGATAGTAAAAATAGAAAAAAAAAGGGATAAACCTGTAAGGAATATTAAAATTCAATGTATGTGAAGACCTCTCCTCTCTCTCTCTCTCTCTCTCTCTCTCTCTCTGTCTGTCTGTCTCTCTCTCACACACTCACTCTCTTTCTCTCCAGCGAGTTGCTTATTTGCGAAAGGCAGAGGAAAGATATTTTCTCTTGGGAGAGCATAAAGTAAAGTACAAAATTTTATCCCGGAGGAGCAATCGTATGGGATGCCATACACGTCGGACTTGATCCCATAGACCAACGTGTTCCTGATGCTTTTCACTTCTGATCACGTATCGCCACGTGAACGAAGGGGAACAAAGAGGGGAAAGAAGAAAAATAAATAAAAGGAAAAAAAGAGGAGAGAAAAGAGAGGGGGAAAAAAGAAGAAGAAAAGGAAAGAAGAGAAAAAATAGAGAAATGATAAATAGAAAGAGAGAGAGAGAGAGAGAGAGAGAGAGAGAGAAGGATCTAAAGGTCTTTATGATTCAATCATTCTCATCAACGTCATATATTTTCTGTCAGTCATATTTTCTTTCTCTCTCTCTCTCTCTCTCTCTCTCTCTCTCTCTCTCTAACTTTTCTTCTTTGAATTGAAATGTTCACAGACTCCGAACACCCTCTTCGAACTTCGAGAAAAGTCTTAGGACAGTCTAAGTCCGTTGAATTCGATTGCCTATGTTAATCCATTTCGAGAAAGTTGTAACTCTGTTAAATTCTGCAAGGATCCTCTAATTCTCTCTCTCTCTTTCTCTCGTTCTCACTCTATCTGTCTTTCTTCTCCTTCAACACTCCCTGCAAACCTTCGTTGCTAATCCAGCATCTGCATAATGTTTCGACTAAATTCAACGTTGCAACGTTAGGGTGCCGTTCTAACTAACTCGAATTACTTTAACCGATCTGCTTTAACATCCCCTAGATATCATCTATTTCAATATGTCTCGAATATTTTCAAAAAAACTAAAGAAAGAAAGAAAAGAGAGAGAGAGAGAGAGAGAGAGAAAACATTACCATGAAAATGAGAACAAGTATGATGAATCAGTGACCTTTCTTTTTTCATTTTTCTTATTTTTCTTATAACGTTCACATTAGTTACTTAATATTTCGAAATGTTAAATATTATATGTTAATACAAATATAACTATATATATTTCGAAATAATTATATGTTTCCAAAAATATGTGCATATATATATATATATGTATATATTATATATTAATAAAAATATATTGTACATTTTAAATATTACATATTTCGAAATATTCAATAAGTAAACGCACATATGTACCTATCTAATTTTTTACTTATTCACATGTCTTAATTTATTATTTACATTATCTTTTATCAATTATCATTACTTAATTTTATATATATATATATATATATATATATGCGTGAATTCAAAATATTCATAACTCTCGATAAGTTTAACATAAATTTAACGGAGAACGAAATTGGAGTTTCCACTTTGTGATCCGATTCGATGACGGTCGGTCGATTCTTGTTTAGCATAAATTCATAGGACAATTCTTCCAAAAGAAATGAGAACTCTCGGGGCATCCCTCCGAGACTAATACGTTCGTCATTTCTCGCGTAACCCCTACTCACTCCCCCATACCATAAAACACCATACCACACCATGCCTGTCCCCGTCCCTGTCCTCATACTCTCGTCCCAAAAGCTCGTTTAAGTTCAGTGGAGAAACTCAGAGACAAGGAAGGACGCGCACCCCAAGGTAATATGAGCCACCCTTTCAAAATTTCGGGGGTAACAGGGGGGTGTACATCCCCTGTCAAAGCGCTTTTACCACGGGGTTCCTTTCCCACCACCCTACCGTACGTGTGCCTTAGAGATATATTAACTAATTAAGCTGGAAACGGAAGAGGTAGAAATATATATATATATATATATATATATATATATATGTATGTATGTGTGTATGTATATATTCGATTTCTATTGGCCAGTCAAACGCATTGTCCATAAATGTCGGTCAAACCCGTCGTATTTCCTTTCGCTTATTGCGGATCGTCAAAGAAAAAAAAAAAAAAAAAAAAAAAAAGAAAAAAAGAAAAGGGTATAAATAAATAAAAAAAAAAAAAAAAAACAAAAGATCAGAAAAAGAAAACAAAATGGATTCTTCATTCTATTTATATTTTTCGAAGCCGTTCAAAAGGGAACGTCCATATTGAATATAGTCCGGAGTAACCGAGAAAAGGGATCCGTAGGGATTTAATCGGTAACGAGTAGTAGTAATAGTAGTAGTAGTAGTAGTAGTAGTAGTAGTAGTAGTAGTAGTAGTAGTAGTAGTAGCAGCAGCCGTTTGAACTAACGCCGGTCTAACGATCAGTTAGAAACAAGAGCTCGTTAGTGGCCCGTTTCTACGGTTGCCAATCCAAACGGTTGGAACTACTCTACTCTACTCTACTGTACTCCTATACTCTACTGGTCGCATACGATTGACAGGGGTTACTTGAAACGACTGCAACTAACCCACCCACCCCCGCTCCCCTCCGCCCCTTGTAATTTATCGCGTGTGTACCATGCCATAATAACGACGATGATACCGAAGGGGTAAACTTTTGGCCTTGATTAAAGCGTTCTCGTTCTCGTTCTCGTTCGCGTTCATTCGTTCGTTCGTTCTTTATTTCATTCTTTCTTCCTTGATACATGTGTTTCATTGACCGTTAAAAACGTATAAGGAGAGACGATAGAAAGAACAAAAAACAAACGATAGAAAAAACAAAAAAAAAAAAAAAAAAGAAGAAGAAAGAGAAAAATACCAAGAAATTCAATTTTCAAATTAGATCGAAGATTTAATATGTCAATTTCGTATCGTAATAATCGTTGATAATATTATTCAATCCTGGGGATAATTATCTCGTGGATAAATAAGCTTTGTAATTTTCCTCTTTCCCCATCTTTTTTTTCCCTCCCACCTCTGAGTTCTTTTTTCACCTTTCTTTCTCCCTCACTCTCTCTCTCTCTCTCTCTCTCTCTCTCTCTCTCTCTCTCTCTCTTGCTCCCGTAAAACGGGAAGAGAAAACTTTTCGCGCCTGGAAGATTTATCGACGTTTCGTGAAGTTAACGTGACGTTAAAGCCACGTCCACTCGACCGTCCTGAAAGCCAAGAGGAGAGCCCAACGTTGACGCACTAATACACAAAATACACACATACACACACACACACACACACACACACAACAAGCACGCACACAGACAGAAAGAGCGAGAGAGTGAGATAGAGTGAGAGTGAGAGAGAGAGAGAGACATACAAGAAAGTGGAAACTTCTCTTCTCTCGCTTCTGTCGAGTTTATCTTTGGTGAATCGAGTCCGCTAACTTTCGACGTGGAACGAACTAACTCTCATCTATGTGATAAACACGTCTCTCATTCTCTCTCTCTCTCTCTCTCTCTCTCTCTCTCTCTCTCTCTTTCTCTCTCTCCCTCTCTCTTCGTATATAACCTAACACTTATATAAGAAGCGAACAAACAAGAACACGTATATAACAATCTTTATTAAGAAAATCAATTTGAATTATTTTTCGAGCTGTGCACACACACACACACACACACATACACACACGCGCGCGCATACACCTACTCCACTTAAGGTTGAGTAAATCTTGGAAAGCTTTTGTTCCTACTTTATTATAGGATAAGAAACGTCGAAGACTATCTACGATTTATTTTCATTCATTTTCCGTCGGGTCAGGTGAAAGATAAATTATTTTACGCGGATAAAATCTCCCGTCGTTCTTCTTCTTCTTCTTCTTCTTCTTCTTCTTCTTCTATTACTTCTTATTCTCTGTTTTTCTCTCCGTTATTTTTTTGCTCTATTTTTATATAAGCGCGTAGGGAACGCAGAGCGTTCAAAAAGGGTTGACAGGGGCGGGGGTGGGGGGGCTAGGAAAACAAACTTATACTACATCCTATTGCTTAGATCGAATGGATGAAAAGGAAAAGGAAGAAAGAATAAAAAAAAAAAAAAAAAAAAAAAAAGACAAGTTTGTACGAACTCGCGCACGAATACGCTTCGTCGAATAGATCTATGCTTCTCTATTTCTTTATTTTTGGACTTAACTTCGTACGAACATTTTTTTCATTCGTTCGATCAACAGTAATAAGTAACATGAGTTTCGTTCTCATGTTTTTTCGACACTCTCCATATACCTATAACGTATGTATATACAAGAACAATGGTGTCAACGAGATCGTAAATATATATATATATATATTATAAAATATATGTATTACAAAATGTATGTATATTTATATAAAATTATATATTTATATAAAAAATATATATATATATGTTTTTTCTTCTTTGAAAAACCAAAACTACATAACCTACATAACGCTGTATGTATGTATATATATATATATATATATATATATATATATATATTTTTTGTTCGTTTTTTACGCAATTATTCAATAAAATATTATTTACGTTAGAATTCTATATGTTTGTGTTCGGTTTTATTCTCTCTCTCTCTCTCTCTCTCTCTCTCTCTCTCTCTCTCTCTCTCTCTCTCTCTCTCTCTCTCTCTCTCTCTCTCTCTCTGTCTCTCATATATATATATATATATCGTTCTGTCTCCCTTTTCTCCCTCGCGACGCACGTGCGCCGGATTAAAAAACGAACGGAAATTATGGCGGTGAGAGACCGGTGATTCCCTTTTCCCGGTCGAAAGTCCCACAGGACCCGATGTCACCGGAAATAAAGGTGCCAAGGCATGCTCCGTTGAAGGAGGGAACAAGTAACCAAGTAACCAAGTAACCAAGCAAGCAGTTAAACCCACTGCCGTCACTGTTACACGCTGGAGTGGTGCTTTCCTTCTTTTTCGAGGGTGGCACCAATCTACGAAGCGTCAACAACCCTCCTCCCTCTTGCTGCCATCTTCGCTCGCGGTTATGAATGCTTTACGAATGTCTTGCTCCCTCCCTTTTTTCCCCATTTTCCTTTTTTTTGTTTTGTTTTATTTTTTATATATATATATATATATATATTTTTTTTTTAACGCGACCCCATACGCGTTTTATCTTCTACCTTTCTTTCTTTTCTTACTTTCCCGTTTTTTTTTTTTTTTTTTACGAGGTCGAACGTTTCGAACGTTACATACGAGAACGCACGGTGAAAAGTAAATATATATATTTTTTATATACACGTCGTTATATATAACGGTTCGCAAATAATACTTCGAAACGAACCATCACCCTTCTTCATTTTCTTTCCATCACTTTCGTCTTTTCTTTTCTTTTTTTTTTTTTTTCAATTATTATTGCAACCCTCGATCTACTGACAAAAAAGAATGAGAGAAAGAGAAAGAGAGAGAGAGAGAAAGAAGAAAACGTCGGAATTTCGCAGCGATCCCTTTTTAAACGAAATATAGTGTGCACGTGCGGTACAGACACAGACCGCACGTGGTCGATCGTGCGTAACTGAAAGAGCCGATATATACAGAAAGAGGGAGAAGAAATAGAGAGAGAGAGAGAGAGAGAGAGAGAGAGGGGGCGTACATATTCAATTATCAACCCTCTGCTAAAGCGTGAGCAACTAATGGCATTGCCAGACAAGCGAGAACTTATAATTTGTTGGCTGGCCAGCCGGTGCACACAGGAAATCCCTATGGATAACTTTGCCTGACTTTACGAAGAAGACCTTAACGATCCTCTCTCTCTCTCTCTCTCTCTTTCTGTGCGTTCGTGTGTGTGTGTGTGTATTTATGTGTACGGTTGTGCGTGTACGTGCGTAAAAAGACCTTTTCGTACGTGAAAGGCCAAAGGATTCGTGTTTCATTGAATACTCACTCGGATGATTCGATTCGATTCGATTCGTTCGAACTACTCTTATATCTTCTTCTAGTACTCCAATTAGGTATTTCGTTGGAAATCTTTCCTCTGAAGGATAAATAAAACTCGAAGGAAGGATTCTCGAGAGACTCTTGGAAACAACTTTTCTACGGGTCTTTCGAGAAGATGTTCATTTCTCGTTAGAGGATCTATTCATCCCTGATATATATATATATATATATATATATATATATATATATTCGTTCTAAGAAAATACTCAACCTTTTCTTGTTCCTCTATCTCTCTTTGAATTTTTATCAAATTAATAATCGATATATAAAGTCTATTAATATGGTCGAATCCAAAAGATCGAAATGACGTTAGTGACATTTTACACAAAAAAATAAATAAATAACTAGAAAAAGATATATTATAAAAATATATCAAGTGGAGTATTGATAACGATTGATTTTGAAACTAGTGGCAAGTCCAACATTTCGTAAACAAAAAAGAATATAAGATAGTTCATACTAATTCTTATTAGAAATTTGAAAATATAAAATGTACGTTTTCGATCGATTCGGTATAAGTATCTTTTAATATCGTGTATATAATTAGTAACTAATAATTCATTTCGACAACGATATATTTATTGCGAATTGATTTTGAAAGTTATGGACCCCCGTCCGATCTAAACAACGACAGCGTGTAATCTTTAAATGCGAAAATTAGGTCTGTTGCCTGAAGAAAAATATTAGGATATGATTGAATAATATGAATACTTAAAAAAAAAAAAAAAAAAAAAAAAAAAAAAGATCTGCACCATTCTAAATCGAGAGATATGAAATTCTATCGTATAAAAATTAAATTTATTTTCCGTTTTATCGTAACTTTTCGAAAGAGCAGTATGAAACGTTGATACGAAATTGAATGAGCAAATAAATAAAAATATACGATTATTCGTCGTTACAATTACATTATGTTAAAAAAAAAAAAACTCCACAACTTTTATTTTATTTTACTTTTTTTTCCACCTAACACGGATTACGCATTATCGCATATCAAATATACACGAAGTGAGCCCACAAAACGAAACAAAAAAAAATATATATATACAATATATAAAACAAGCGTCTATTAATGTTTTTTTATCAAATATTTTTAAACCCGTCCAAATGCAAACACCATTAGATAGTATCTAACGATATCATAAAACGGATTTGTCGCAAAAACTATCAAAATCGACGGCTCAAGTATACTATAAGAAAAATATAATAAGTATATAACCGTAATGTCGAGAAACAATACTGGACACGTTCGTCGTTCGATAAATCATTTTTATCGCTCGATCGTTCGTTGCGAACGAATACGATTTGAGATCGTCTCTCACAAAATGGCGGCACATCTGGATCCGCGAACGTCGCTCGAACAGTTCGACTTAATTCCTTTCGAGGATAAACCGAACGATCGTTTAAAAGATATACGAGAATTAGAATCGTCGAGCTTGACGATAAACTCGAGACCAACGAGTTTCGCGGGTACAAAATCGAGGACATTTTTTTTTTCTTTTTACACCAAACGAACATGGCTTCCGCGATTAATTCGTACGTTCGAGTTAAAATCGAAACGAAAAAGGTTCCGCTGTCTTTTAAAATTGCCAAATATTTTTCCCGTTTAAAACGTCGTCATCGACGTCATTGCCTTCGTCATCCGGACAAAAATTAATCGATCGTAAAAGAATTAACATCGCTCGCGAAGATAGTTCGCAGCGTTTACTCGGTTCAATGAAGTATTATTATTATTGTTGTTATTATTAAAAAAAAGGAAGAGAGAGAGAGAGAGAGAGAGAGAGAGAGAGAGAGAGAAGAAAAGAGAAGAATAGAAATCCAACAATAGAAGTCGTATTTCATTCGCGACGCGACAACGACGAGGACAAACATCTGTTTGACGAGAGTTACATGCCTAACGCGACCTACATTTCTTCTTGGGACAAAATTTTCCGGGAGACGTCGAAACGTCTTTCATTCAATGTTTGTATTGGCCACCGCGGAAATAGAAAACGCCTGCGGAAGTAAAGAAGAAAAAAAAAAAAAAAAGAAAGAAAAGAAGAAAGAAGAAAGAAAAGCATACGTCATTCGCGAATCGTTCGAAATTCTTTCCCGAGAAAAGACATAAACGACGTATCGTATTTATACACCATAACGCCCTACACCTTACCACCCAACAAAACCTTCTCCCCTCCCACCTCCCACTCTTCTTCAATTTTAACGTCTATGAACGAATGGTCGAAATAAATGTCGTTTGAAAAGTTCAATATCACTATGAAGTAATAAGTCTTCATTGATTTTTATTGTTCATCGTACGTCATACGAATAATATCTGTTCCCATAGAGAAATTCTTTTAGGTTATATTCTAACGCTCGTATTTTATTACAAATGTATACGCGCGCGCGTGTGTGTGTTTGTGTGCACGTGTGTGCATAACGTTATCTCGCTGGCATAATGTTTCGATGAATAGAAAAGTTTTTCCACGGTTGCTCGACGTCACGACGACGATGACGAAGAAGAAGAATAAGAAGAAGAATAAGAGGAGAAAGAGGAAGAGGAAGAGGGAAAGAAAGAAATAAAAAGGAAGAAGAGAGAAGTACATAATGTGAAAACAAAAGGAAAACCATCCATCCACCTACGAGGCTCGTTCTTTTTTATCACCAATACTTCTTCCACAGCTACGTTTCCATAAATAAATACATACATACATATTATATATGTATGTATGTACATATATACGTAGGTATACGTATCGTAGTGTATATACGATTTATTATGGCTAATAATAGAAAACACGTTACATTTCTATTAACGTCTAGTTTGCGCCACAATGAAGAGATATTGTAATACTTGAGGTAACGATGAAAATGTATATGTATATATATACATTACATACGTACATACATACATACTATATATACGCGCTTTAACGTCATTTTCTAACGTGTAATATTGTATACGTATGTACATATTTAATGTATACGTTGTATACCCACGTGTACGTTGATATTATATATATATATATATAATATATATGGACGCAAATATTTGTAATATAACGTGAGAACAATCAGAAGTATTCCATATATTATCGAGGTCCATTTACTTCGATCGAGAACGACGTCAATGTACGGGAAACTTATTCACATGTGTGCATCAATGTGCATATGTTAGTATATACATACATACATACATATATACATGTGTGTGTGTGTGTGTATTTTCGCGCAAATACGGTTTAAGCGCGATATAAAATGTATAACTAAACTATGAGTAAGTATATGTATATATATTTATACATATATATAAACATGTATATATACTTACGAAGCTACGACGCGAATATTTCGAAATTTTTCTACGAATCTACTTTGGACCGGGTATAAAAATTTTTGTCGACTTTTCGTTAAAAGAAAAAAAAAAAAAGAATTCGGAAAGGAAATGAAAGCAAATAGAAAAACCCTCGTAAAATAAAAAGTAAAAAAAATCGTAGTACCTGCGAAAATCTAAAGCAAATAAGATTCGAACGCGATAGATATGTAAATATCTATACATGTATGTACATACCCTAAATAAATAAATAAATAAATAAATATATATATATATATATATATATATGTACGTACACATAGGTATACCTTAAAACATCCTTACTTTCTCTCTCTTTCTTTCCTTTTTCGTTTCTTTCCCCCTAGCCCTTTTATTCCTCCTATACCACCCTTCCATCACCCCCTTAGTTTCTCCTTTAAAGCCGTCCAAGATAAAAAGAAGTCGCCCGAAGCACGGACACGAACGGAAAGGAAGATGCAAAAGAAGAACGTATCTCCATCCTTCCCTTCCCCCACACTCCTCCATCTCCACCTCCACCTCCTCCACCTCCTCTTCCTCCTCCTTCTTTACTCCTTCGAGACACCCCTTTCGTTTTTCACTGCGCTCCTTTTCTTCTCTCTCTCTCTCTCTCTCTCTCTCTCTCTCTCTCTCTCTCTCTTTTCTTATTATTTTCCCTTTCTTTTCCTCACACGTTCTTCCCTAGTAAAAGTATTCTTCGCGAATCTTGAGACGAGAAGATTTTTACCCCTCTGGCACGTGGACCGAACAAGAACCCAGTACTGGTGAACGCAACTGCACGTACACACACACACACATACATATACACGCGAGAGTGTCTCCTTTTCTCGAAAGATGCAAATATCATATGCGAAAGGAAACTAAGAAAGTAGAAGAGAACTCGTCGATTCAAAACTCCACGTCTCGTCGAATATCTAATATATATATATATATATATATATATATATATATATATATATATATATATTTATGTATGTATTTATACGTATATGTAAAACTCTATAGTTATAATATATTATATATTCGATAACCGAGAGTTTCCAACTTTCCAATAGGATTTAGAAGCTTTTCGAGAATACCAGAGGGATCGAGAAACACTCCTCACCCCTCATCACCGACCACTACCCTCCTTCCCTCCTCAAAATCCCTCACAGCCGTTATTTCTCTCTCTCTCACTCCTTCTATCTCTCTCTCTCTCTCTCTTACCTTCTAACAGATTCGAAATTTTACGAAGACGAGGACAAGGACGAGGACGAGGACGAGGACAAGGACGAGGACGAGGACGAGGACGAGGTCGAGGACGTAAACGAAGACGAAAACGAAGACGACAGGATTCCCTCCCCCTACCTCACTCTTCTGCCTTTCTTTCGAACTTTCACGACTATTTTATTATCCTATTTTACCATTCTTATTTACGACATAGGGTAACAGCCCATTAAAAGTACGAAGAAAGTTTAATTCTTAACGTATCGAGGGGTAGAGAAAGAGGATATTACAGGGGATATTACGGGGAATAATAGAATAATGATAATAATCTGAATAATAATCTGAATAATAATCTGAATAATAGTCTGACAATAATCTGATAATAATATAAATAAAATAATTACAACAGTGCTAATAATAATAATAATAATAATAATAATAATAATAATAATAATAATAATAATAATAATAATAATGACACGAACAACAACAATAGTAATAATAAAAATAAAAGTACTACTACTAATAATAACAATATTAATAATCATAAAATAATAATAGTAGTGCTAATAATAATAATAATAATAATAACGATAATAATAATAATAATAATAATAATAATAATAATTATTATAATAATAATAATAATAATAACAAGAACAACAACAAAAATAATAGAATTGAAAGAAAAACAAAACAAGAAAAATAATAATAAAAATAAAAAAAGCAATGCAAATACATAAGATCCATGATGAAAATACTTATTATCGCGAAAATATAATAGGAATTATTAAAAGAAAAAAAAAAAAAAAAAAAAAAAAAAAAAAAAAAAAAAAAAAGAATTGAAAGAGAAAGAAGAGGAACCAGGAAAAATCTGAATTCTAATGAGCCCTCTGTAGAAAGTCGACTAAATTCCAGATTTCTATCACTGCTAACAATGAAAATGAGAGACAGAAAGAGAGAGAGAAAGAGAAACAGAAAGTGAAAGAGAGAGAAAGAGAGAGTGAGAGAGAGTGAGTGAGTGAGTGAGAGATATGCAAGCAAACCCTCGAGGAAAACGAAAGGGGTAATTGTTTCGTAAGAGGCCATAGTTGGAAGGGAGGGGTAGAGAGAGAGAGAGAGAGAAGAATAGCCATGACAAAGGGTAGACGTTCAAAAATCGAGACGATCTTTCCTTCTTGGATTTAGGAAGGCCAGTCACGTCAGCGTAAACGGACGTTCAAAGCTTGGATGTTCGCAGACATTTTCTCTCTCTTACTCTCTCTTACTCTCTCTCTCTCTCTCTCTTTCTCTCTCTCTCTCTCTCTCTCTCTCTCTTTTGGTTGAGAGAAGCGATAACACCCGCATGATCTTCAGACGAAGTACTTTCAACTCACGGTAGGGGGTTATTTCGAAATGAGAAAGGGTCTCCCCTAACCTCTCCCCTAACCTCTCCTCTCCTCTCCGCTCTTCTCTTTTCACCCCCCCCTCTCTCTCTCTCTTCATCGAAACCAACCAAGGAAAAGGGATATAACTTCCCTTTCGTCTTTCGTATTCTTCCTTAAGAATTTCCCTAACGAAGCGCCATTTTTACGTCTACGTACAACTCAGACATAACCTCTCTTTTTTACTTTGCTCTTCGAATTTTTTCACCACTCCCCCTCCCTTCCCCTCCTATCCCCTTCTCACTCTCTCTCTCTCTCTCTCTTTTTCTCTCAATGAGATCAAACGAAATTGAGAAGAGAAAAGGAAGATACAAATGGCGAAACAACGAAAAAAAGTATTCTTTCGTGTCTATGGCCGCGTCCACGCGTCGTGGTCTTTTTCTTTTCTTTTTCCTTTCCTTTTATTATTATTTATTTTTTTTCTTTCCGTGTCTTTCCTTCCGCCTTCAATTCTCTCGATATCGTCGTTTAAGGGCGGGGTGGGGGTGGGTGGGAAGGGGGTTACGCCACCTTCGAGAAAAAATAAAACAAAAATCGATTTTTCTTTTCGTTTAGATCAATCGTTTATACTTTAAAGAATATTTTATGCTCGTAATCATTCGTACTATTATCGAGGTTATAGTGATAATTTGCGAAGTGAACGGAGTCACGCGGAATCCTCGGGTGATGAAGGGGAAGAAAATTCTAGGGTTTACGGGGAACCTTATGGGGGTTTATCGCGACGATAATTTGTCGTTATTTTATTGCCGTTATTTTGTATTTGCCTTTACGATGAATTGTCTTCTATATTTATATATTAATTTATTTTATTTATTTATTTGACTGATCGATTATTTGTATCTTTTTTCCCCCCTCGTCTTTTATAAAGTTTCGTTTCATCGAATAGAGTCTTACGTATCGAAACGAGACATTTGTTACGCTTAACGTCTCATTAAATTTGACGAGAGATTTTTTGTTCTATGGGAGAGAAAAGGAGGAACGAAAACAAAAAAAAAAAGAAAAAGAAAATTAAAGAACCCGCAAACGTTAGGAAATTTGTTTATAGTTTACGTACTGCGCGTAAAACGCAATTTGAGAATCGTTGACTCTAAAACCTAATGAAAGTTTCCCCCTCAATTTTTCCCTAAACAACAACAACAAAAAAATGGTGATTCGCTTTCGTTCCATTTATCTTCTCTGACGAATAATAAATCCAATGTAATGAATCCATCTCTCTTCATATATATATTTTTTTTTTTTCTTTTATAGGAGCAGCAACAGGAACAAAGGCAACAACATTCCACGATTAATGAATAAATTCAAATCCTTTTAGATAATATTATAAATAAAAATTCCCTAGGGAATGGTTTCTTTTCCCTTTACAAGCACAGACAGATGATACAACCCCGGGATAACATTTCAGTAGAGTGCTGACGATTTAAAAGAAAAGAAAAGGAAACAAAACAATACAAAGAAAAAAGAATACCTCGTTAGAATCTTCGTTAAACGTTTTAAAAGGTGCATCCATCG
>OU426869.1:1957923-1962923 GCA_911387685.1 Dolichovespula media
CATAGGAGGGGGGAGGGGATATAGAAAGAGGCGAAGAAAAGAAAATTATAAATAAATAAAAGAAGGAAAAAGAAGAGAGAAATTGAAACCAAAATAAAAAAAAAAAAAGAAAAGAAAAGAAATAGAAGGGAAAAGGGAGGACAAAAGAACCGCCGATACTCGAAAGGTTCTCGCAATAAGCGTTTTAACCAATCGCGCTTGCAAATAATTCGCTGGTCGACCCTCCGTCGTCCTTCGTCAAACACGATCGGCTTTTTCAATCCCCCCCCCCAATACCACCCCTCCCCTCCATTCAACGGAGTCTCCTCCGACTCCCGTACATCCCGTACACCTCGTATAACCGCCTTCCCATCACCCGTCCCTTTACTCCCACCCCCCTAACCTCCCGAAGCTCTATCGTTTCATTCGCGTTCCGAGCTTCGACAAATTCGTCGTAGCCATATATCTATTTGCATGAAAAAAAAAACGAGAAGCTCTTCGAGAGGTTCCAGCCCTCTTCTCACCCCCCTGATCACCCTCGTAGCCAAGCAAGCAAGCAACCAAGCAACCAAGTAACCAAGCAAGCAAGCAACCAACCCTTCGTCAATCTTTCCATAATTTGGCGAAGGTTGAAAGAGGAGGGATAAAGATGGGAAGGGAAGGGAAGGGAAGGGAAGGGAACGTGCGGGAGAGAAGACAAGTGCGAGGAAATGCGAGTAGAGTAGTAGTCGTCGGTGTTCCTTGATTTGATTTTCGTAGAAATTCCCTCCTAACTCCTCGAAGGTTAGCAGTTACTTATTTCTGTCGCGAGTATAAACGCACCGGAGATAGTAAAACGTTTAATGCGCTCAAAGTGGCGGCACGGTAAAGGTACCCCCGTTCGATTGAGCACCACTGTCGGTGGCAGGGCAATGGTGTGTTGCCATGGCGACCATCTCAGCTCTCGCCCCCAGCCAACTCCCAGATCTACGGGGTGTCACGATCGATGGGAAAGGGGAAGGAGGAGGAGTAGGAGGAGGAGGAGGAGGAGGAGGAGGAAGAAGAAGAAGAAGAAAAAAAAGTGAAGGGAACTAAACAAAACAAAAGATAAGGAAACAAAGGGATACGCGGAAAGGTTAGGAGGAGGTATGGAAGGAAGGAAGAAAAAGGGAAAAACATAGGATAAATGGGAAAGCGAAAAACGAAAAACGAAAAGTGAAAAAGGAAAGAGAAATATGTGAGAACTCTGACTCGGGATAAAGGGATCTCGAAGGAGATCAAAATGTCCACAAAGAAATCCGCCATATAAGACTCCGCCATATAAGAGTCCGCCATATTTGTTACGTTTATTATTTTATCTCGTCTTCGCCGTACAAATTACTTTCTCGTTCTTTCTTCTCCCTTTATACTTTTTTTTTTTTAATTTAATTTTTCTTTTCTTTTCTTTTTTTTTTTTTTTACATTAAGAAATCAATTACAAACAATATCTCGACTATAGGGTCTATCGAAGTTCAAAGTTCAAAGGAAAGCCTCTTTTTCCCCTTCCACGTATTCAACCGTAAGATCTTCAAGAGGTTATGTAATTACAAGAGGTTGGACGATTGGATCGATGTCGCAAAATTTATGCTACGTCTAATCTCGGGATCAAAGGTTAAACGTTACACGAGCAGCGATCATTTGTCAACATCGTTTCCTTTTTTCTTTTTTCTTTTTTTTTATTTCCCTTTTCTCTCCCGTTGCGCGAAATAAAATTTACAGGTACGAAACGATCAAAGTAGAAACAAAAAAAAAAAAAAAAAGAAAAAGAACCGAAAAAAGAAGAAGAAAATGAAAAAAACGAAAACGAACTAACAACGATAACTGACTGCTGACGGTTGGTCGAGAGAGTTGGAAGAAGAAAAAGTAGAAACCCTAGGCGACAAAAAGAAAAAAAGAAATAAGGGCGCCAAGTTTAAAAAGCATCCCTCTACAAATTTCAATGGCGTTCGAAATAAACTCGATCGACGATAACCACCGATCGTTTATAAAAAAAAGAAAAAAATAAAAAAAATAAAAAAACAAAAACAAATACAGCTAATTAAAAACACCTAATTAGAGGTATGATGATAAGCTAATAATCATGTCACGCGGAGTGTATCCAGTCGATTGTCAGTGGAAAATAATACACACACACAAATGCACACGCACGCACACAGATGTTTACACATCCAACTACTTTCTTTATTTAGGGGTCAACGCGCCGACTGAATGGAGTCGCAGGGAAATACGATTTGTGTCAAGGGAAATAAAAGAGGAAAGGAGTACGGGGTGGAGTGGGGTGGGAGTAGGGGGTCAACGGGATATGTGTATGAATGTACGCGTGTGTGCGTGCGTGTGTGCGCGCGTGTATGTGTTAGTATCGTGAGTGACGTAACGACACAACCCCTCATGTGCGTTTCAACGGAGACGAGAACTTGAGACCACGTGTCCCAAAACTCTCTCTCTCTCTCTCTCTCTCTCTCTCTCTCACTCTTCCGTATTTTCTTCTTCAGCATCACGACGTCGCGAACTCGATTCGAATTTTTATTCAAGAGGCAACCTGGGTACTCGACTGACTATGATCATCTACATAGTCACACGAGCGAAAGGGTTCCTCCTCTCTCTTCTCTCTCTCTCTCTATCTCCATCTATCTCTTTCTTTCTTACTCGTCGAAGGGTGCTCTAATTCGGTAACTGGTAGACTCTCATCGTCTCGACTGTCGTCATCGTTGTCGTCGTCGTCGTCGTCGTCGTCGTCGTCGTCGTCGTCGTCGTTGTCGTCGTTGTACTCTTAAGAACGATACTTAAGCGCTAATGAACGCGCATAGAAGGAAGAAAGGGGCTGAATAATTTCAGAAGGAAATAATTCAATCAGAATTTTATCATTTTATCGAATATTTTATCGACATATATATATATATATATATTTTTTTTATGCGAACAAAACTAATTATAATCGTTTCTTTTCGATAGTCCAATAAAAAGAGAGATTTATCCAATCACCATCATTCCCAATTAATTACATTATTACCTTTTAGAATAGTAGGACTCATTAATGAGAGATCCTTTGAACGAGGAACCTTCCGCTATCAAATACGTCTGTATTTATGTACGTACGTAACTACGTATGTATGTAAATGCATGTACGTACGTATGTAACGCGTGTATGTACGTATGCATGAGTGTATATATATATATATATATATATATATATATATATATATGTATATATGTATAAGGTATATTACTCTCGACTCTACAAAGATACCGCATTGCGCAAGGACCAGATTTATTGAGCGTGGAAGGACTTTGAAATAGTAAAAGAGGATGCATTTTCTTTACTTCTAACTATTTAGAGGATTATTGAAAGAGAAAGAAAAAGTATAGAGAGAGAGAGAGAGAGAGAGAGAGAGAGAGGGGGAGATAGAGAGAGAGAGATACATTTTCAATGAAATAAAAAATAAAAACTTGATAATTAAATCACGTTCAGTCAATTAAATGTACATATATATATATATATATATATATATATATATATATATATATATATATATATAATTTCTCTAATAGAAATTAGAAAGTGTAGTTGCTAGTTGTTTACAACCGTGTCGAAGCATGCATAATTTCAACGTTATGTGGATAAATACATACGTACATACATACATACATACATACATACATAGGATACGTACGTACGTAATATACGTACGTTTATTTCTAAAACGGTGTTAGAAGTTAATCACGTTGCGTGACGATTTCGTAGAAAGAAAGAAAGAAAGAAAAAAAGAAAGAAAGAAAAAAAAGAAAGAAAGAAAGAAAGAATATAATTCGTCGTAGAAATATACGAGTTATACCGACGTTTTAAAGGATATAGAGAGCGATATGTGATGCCACGAATTTAATCCTATCAGTGCTATCCTCTAAATAGACGAGTTAGTTAGATTTACGTAGGGCTTCGCCGTTGATTACTGTAATCTAACCGACGCAGTATCATCCAGACGTTCCTACGGATTTACGAAAGGGATTTCGTTGTTCGTGTTATCTCTCACGAGCTTGCGTCCAACGATTAGCAAAAGAAAAGAAATATTCTAACTATAAGGGATAAAGAGAGAGGAAACAGATACATAGAAAGATGGACAAAGAGAGAGAGAGAGAGAGAGAGAAAGAGAGAGAGAGAGAGAATCACTTCTTTCTTATGGGGACAAAAAAGAAAAAGAAGAAGACAAAAAATACTAATCACGATAAACAAAAACTGAATGAGAGAGAGAGAGAAAGAAAGAGAGAAAGATAGATAGATAAAGAAAGAGAGAGAGAGAGAGAGAGAGAGAGAGAGAGATTTCCTTTTTATAGTAGATAAAAAAAAAAGAAACACGTAAGATACTAACAACGATAAATAAAAACGATTTGACCAGTGTAAGGAGTTTACTTCCCACTTCATGTAGTAAATAAATAAATAAATAAATAAATAAATAAATAAATGTATAAAAGAATAATTAAATAAATGAATAATAGAATCATTAAACAAATAAGAAATAATTAATGAATACTTAAATAAACAAATAAGAAATAATTAATAAATACTTAAATAAAAAAATAAACAAATAGATAGATAGATAGTTTATTACTTTCCTGAGGGATTGAAGGAAATTTTTTCAGTGGAGCGTACCCGAACCTCTTACACCAACGCATCAAAACAAACAAACAAACAAATAAATAAATAAATAATTGAATAAACGAAAAAAAAAAAAAAATAAACGATCGAATAAATAAAAATAATTAAATAGTTAAAAAGAAAGCAAAAATTAATCAACTAAATAAATAATTAAATAAAAAAAAAAGTAAATGAACAGGTAAATAGATACATAAAAGACACCAATCGAGAGGGAGAATATCTTTTTTCAAGAATTTTAACGAGTTGCGAAAGTTATCTACTTCTCTCTCTCTCTCTCTCTCTCTTTCTTTCTCGAGAAAAAAGAAGAAAATAAAGAAGAAGAAGAAGAGGAAGAAGAGGAAGAGGAAGAAGA
>OU426869.1:1970423-1980423 GCA_911387685.1 Dolichovespula media
AAAAAAAAAAAAATAAAAAAAGAGAAAAAAAAGAGAAAAAAAAGAAAAAAAATATGATAATACCGCAGCACGGAACGTTTAAAAAATGGAAAAGTAAGGAGAAAGAGAGAGAGAGAGAGAGAGAGAGAGAGAGAAAGAGAGAGAGAGAGAAAATTTCTGGGCACCACTTGTAATTATTCGTGATATTCGAGTTTGAGGAGAACGCGTTACCAAAATGAGAGAGCAATTAACTGCGACATACGATATACGACCTTGACACAATTCACATCTACCATTCGAGGTTTATAATGAACGGGAGAGATCCTTTTGATGGAGAAGGTGCACGTGGATCGAGGATTGAGAAGAGAAAGGTGACGAGTAGAGGGGTTTCAGGGGGAAGGAGGGGAGGGCAGGGTGGGGGGGGGTTGGCGGGTAGAGATGGGTAGTGGGAGAGGGTGAGTGAGAGGGGGAAGTAGAATTTCCTTCGTCAGAAAAGTCGACGTTATTCCCGGTAGACGAGAAGTCCGAGAACGAATGACGTCGTCTCGTTCTTTCACGGCATTCAATCCAAATAAGTCGTCGGTGCAGGTGCCTTTTTCAAAACGAAAGCTCTCGTCTACGAGCTCGTTGAAATGTCGATGCTGACGCTGAGACGTCGATGTCGACGATGTCTTCGTTTTTTCTTTTTTTTCGTTTCTTTTTTTTTTTTTTTAATTTTATTTTATTTTTCCTTTCTTCTTTCGTCGTGTTTCGTAGTCCTAAGATACGCTAAAGTTTGACCTCGAACGAACTAGCCTCCTTTCAAACGAGACATTTACGGTATAGATAGAGAGATAAAGAGAGAGAGAGAGAGAGAGAGAGAGAGAAGGGTTTGACTTTTCTTTTTAAGGAAGCTAGAAGAAGAGGTGGGGGGTGGGGTGGGAGGTGAGTGGGCGAAGGTAAGGGTGAGAAAAAAAAAAAAAGAGGACGGAAGAGAAAGGTAAGATAAAAGGAAAAGGGGGAGAAAAAAGTTGGACTATTCGTAAGCAAAAACCTATCAAAGGTTACGAACCTTTTTACCCTACTTTTTATATAAGAGAGAGAGAGAGAATTTAATTGATATCTTCCAATAATATTTTATGGAAAAAAAAAAAAAAGGAAAGAAATAACGACGAAGTTTTAACTTCCGACTGGAGGCTGAGAAGAAGAGAAAAAATAAAAAAGAAGAAGAAAAAGAGGAAACAAAAAAAGGGGGGTGGTTCGTGTATACGTTTAAAAGAGAAAAATATTTCGAAAAAGTCTTACATCGCGTGACGCGTTTCATTTATAAAATTCAATTGGGGAAATAATTTTTGATGTAATTGAAATACATTTATATATATATATAATTTTATATATATATTAATTTTATATATATATTTATGTATTTCGATTTTATCCTATAGCGCGAATATTGCGTTCGAAATGAAATACGAAGAAAAGAAAAAAAAAGGAAAGAACAAAACAAACAAACAAACAAATGAACGAACGATAGAAATAACTGGATCTACGCATGCAAATGAAACGAAGAATCTGTTAACTTCGAACCCCCCCTCCCCCGCCCCTCTACTCCCCATCCCCACGATTATCATGTACTTCAAAATATTAGAACCATGCATTTATGTATGTAATCGAATACGTACACTATCGTTTATTATTGTTATTATTATTATTATTATTATTTATTTTTTTTTTTTTTAACAATATCTATCGTTCGATAAACGATCTTTACGACAAATCGCTAGTGAATATAATCGAACGGATACAAGTTTTCCATCTTTCTTTATTTATTTGTTTTCTTTTTTTTTTTTTCCTTTCTATCGCTATAAAATCGTCGATATTTATTAATTTTTGTCCGTTCATCCCTTTCGTATTATTATTACTTTTTTCCATCCTACTTTTTCTTCTTCTTATTTCTCTTCTTTTTCTCCCCCCCCCCCTCTCTCTCTCTCTCTCTGTCTCTCTCTTTTTCTCGTTTAAAACGATCGCACGAAGATTTCTCGAGGCTATCACTTCCGATAGATTTCGCGTCTGGCTTCGAGCCACGTAACGAGCCATGTAACAAAGCACATCTCGCGCGTTCATATTACGTTATACGTCCAACCTCCAATCGTGTGCATGGGACCCCATGGTTACCTACGTGATGTATATCAAACGATATATGCACGGTCACGCGGCCGACATCGAGTATATAAATTATTAGGCGAGGCAATAGGAACGGGAGGGAGCCAGAGCGAGCGTATTTCGCGTTTCATTAACCCTCCCCTCCTCCTCCCACGCCCAACCATTCGTACGTCTGTCCTCTTCACGCGCGAATAATCACGACGATCCTTCGAACCGCGACGACGAGCTTATGTCCACTACGAGAAATCCACGTATTTACGTATAAACGACGAAAATGATTATGACGAATGAAAGTATTCTCTCGCCAAAATGATCATCGAGAACGATCATTATTATTAATAATAATTATGAACGAACAGCGACGAAAAAATAATTATTTTTATGAAAATAACAACGAATTAAAAATCCATGTCTTCGTAAAAAGAAGGAAAGATAAACAAATAGAAAGAAAAATCAACCATACGAATTTAATAATAATAATATCGTTGTTCGAATGAATCCTCCAATGATACTTCGAATAGCGACGAGAAAGTATTCTTTTATATGAAAATAATAAAGAATAATAATATTATCATGAAAATAAATGAAACTGGATTATTATTAATGATAACATTCATTTGACGAATCGTCGAAGGATCCTGCGACGGTCCTTTGAACAGTGACGGGAAAGTATTTTTTATATGAAAATAATAAAGAATAATAATATCTCACGAAAATAAATGAAACTAGATTATTATTAATGATATCATTTATTCGACGAATCGTAGAAGGATCCTGCGACGGTCCTTCGAACAGCGACGAAAAAATACGTACGTATTTTTATGAAAATAACAACGAACTAAAAATCCATGTCTCCATAAAAAAAAGGAAAGAAAAAAAACAGAAAGTAAAATCAACGTCATACGAACATAATAATAATAATAATAATAATAATAATAATAATAATAATAATAATAATAATAATAATAATAATAATAATAATAATAATAATAATAATAATATCGTTATTCGAAGAAACGACGAATGAACATGCGATGAGCTCGCGTCCACGAGAAAGTATTTATATGAAAATAATAAACGAAAAAAATATCTTGCAAAAAAGAAAAATAAAAAAACAAAATTGTTAATTATTATATTATTATACGATGAATCGTAAAATGATCATGCGACGATCTTTCGAATTCCGACTAATTCGTGCTTATTAATTATCAGAAAAAGTATATATAATAATAATAATAATAATAATAATAATAATAATAATAATAATAATAATAATCATAAATAAGTAAATAAATAAAAATATGTATCGCAAAACAAAAACACGAACGAACAAACACAATCATATATATATATATATATATATATATATATATATATATATATATTTAAACAAAATAAAAATAAAATAAATAAATAAAAATATTCCGCAAGAAAAAAAAAATAAAGCAAAAGAAATGAAAATTAGAGAAAAATACAAGAAAGAAAGAAAAAAAGAAAGAGAAAAGAAGCAAAAGCAAAATTAAATTCTAAATATCATATGATCGCAGACGGAAAATTCGTAAGAGCTAAATTCTTTTGATCTTTTCAAGGAACGTTGGATAAAAGCCATTAATTCTAAACGATAACCCTCTCTCCCTCCCCCGCCCCTCTCCCTCTCTCTTTTCGTAACGGAGAAATTCTTCGGGCGTTTTGCCAAGTTCGCATTTGCGACGGATCGTCGTCTTCGTCTTCGACTTCGACTTCGACTTCGTCGTCGTTTATTCGAGAAATCGAATAAAACCCATTTCTTTTAATTCCAGAACTACGTACGTATGTACGTATTTTCCGAACATTTAAAAGAATACATACATACATATATGTATATATATACATATATATATATATATATATATATATATATATATATATAAAATAATATAAAGAATATATAAATATAATGATATATAGAATATACATATAATAATATAAAGAATATATATATATATAATATAAAGAAAAAATATATATATATATACAGGGTGACCACTGAAAGACCGAAGTGCTCGAAGAAATCATAACTCGTTCGTATTCGTACTTCTTCAATTTTCATTCATACTTTTATTTATTTATTTATTTTTTTTTTTGTAAATTACAAGGAGCATCCCTCGCAAAATTAATATGGCTACGGTGCGATGTCCAGCGATAATAAAAAAATAAAATAAAATAAAATAAAATAAAATAAAATAAAATAAAATAAAATAATAAGCAAAAAAAAAAACCGCGCGTTCGTAAAAGTTCTTCTTCTCCTTATCCCCCCCACCCTTCTTTTTCTCGATTTCACGTTCGTTCGTTCTTCTCAGAGGGAGACTCACTATAAAGGGACGATCGCGCTCGAAGGGAGGAGGGGAGGAGGGGAGGGGGGAGGGGAGAGAGTGCAAAATTGGTAATAATACCTAAAAAAAAAAAAAAAAAAAAAAAAAAAAAAATAAATAAATAAATAAAAAAAGAATAAAAAACCTGAATCCACGAAACTGAAACTCTCTTGCGCGTGCATTGACGCCACGCGATAGAACGTTCAAGAACGCACCCTATGGTCCAAAGGCTAGAGAACCGGATTAGAGACGTTTCCCTCCCTCCCACCTGCCCCCGTTTACTACACGCACATAACGTTACTATTCCTACGCACCTGTTCATAACGGAAGAGTGGGAGGGAGGGAGGGAGGGAGTAAGGTAAAGGTTCGACAGGATCGGAGAAAGAACTTCGCTGGAGTCTCTGGGACTCTACTTTCGAATCGAAAAAGGAAAAAGGGAGGGGTGGCGGGAGAAGAGGGGGAGGATGGATAGGGAAGGGGGCTGTGAAAAAAAAAAAAAAGAGAGAGGAGGAATGGACGAGGCGGTAGGAGGGAGAAGGACGAAAATAAAAAGAAATACCACATTTTTTTCCAACGACGAGGACGAAGACCTCCTCCTGATGCATTCTTCGATCCAGACGAGACGACTACCATATATCTCTTTCTCTCTCTCTCTCTCTCTCTCTCTCTCTCTCTCTCTCTCTCTTTCATTTTCATTCCTTTTCTCTGTCTCTCTCTCTCTCTCTCTCTTTCTTCTCGACTTTCGATTGACTCGAATTTCAAATTGAATCACGAGAAAGGAATTTCATTGAAATGTGCGAGAACACTTTTCACTTTTTGTAGGTGCTTTCCTTCTTTTTTTTTTTTTTCTTCTGAAACGAACAAACCTTTTTTCATAATTTTTTTTTTTTTTTTAAATGGAATCATTCGGATTGAATATATCTCTCTCTCGTTTCTGTCAATATATATATATGTTTGTATGTATGTATGTATGTATGTATGTATGTATGTATGTATGTATATGTATCTATGGTATATATCTATTTATCTCTGTACTTAGCTTATTGACTATAATTACGACGCTTACGTGCTACCCACATATATAACTATGCTTTTAAAAGCACTTAGACCTACGTGAGATATCACGATCGTTCAGATATATACATATATATATATATATATATGTATGTATATATAATATATAAATATATGTATATATGTATATGTATATGAGTGTAAATACGTGGACGTATGTACGCATCTATTATGAAATACCTTTAAAAGCTAATAAACTTTGCTCTTGCTCTTCCTTTCCTCGTTTTTTGTTTTTCATTATTTATTCTTCTTATTTTTATTTTTAAATAATAATTACAAGAGAAGCATCGCCGATATAATTCCGTGAATGTTTAATAAACAAGAACTGTGCACCTGCGTTCGCTTAAAATGTTAAATCATATTCCTATAAGTTAAGAGGCTAAAAAGGGGGTTTAAGAAAAATAGAGAAAAAAATAAGAAAAAAAAAAAAAAGAAAAAAAACAAGGATAGGAACACCACAGACTGAATATATATCACTCATGAACTTTCGGATAACTCGCATCAGAGGAGGAAAAATAGAGAGAGACAGAGAGACAGAGAGACAGAGAGACAGAGAGACAGAGAGATAGAGACAGATAGATAGAGAGAGATAGAGATAGAGAGACAGAGAGAGTAAGAGAGAGAGAGAGAGAGAGAGAGAAAGGTAACGTGCTCGGTTTTGAATAGACTTTTCAACAATTTGTGAAAACAGGAGAAAATCCAGGCTTCCGCGCATGAGAAAAATGGAAAAAGAAAAAAAGAAAAACAAAAAAAAAAAGAAGAGTAAAAAACACACGAAGGCAACGAGAAGAGAACCCTTCGTGGTTATGCCTACGGATCACCACGGAATATTCATTTCTATCTCTTCGCGTATATTTTTCCTCGAGATCTACGTACGTACGCTACCTACACGTGTCATGATATATGTACGTGTGTGTGTATTTGTGTGTGTGTGTGTGTGTGTGTGTGTGTGTGTGTGTGTGTGCGTGCGTGCGTGTATGTATGTATGTGTGTGTGTGGGTGTGTGTTCGTATGAGTAATGCCAACGTGCCAACATACGTGGAACCCTTTTTTACTGATGAGCGTCTATAGAAAAAAAAAAGCAAGAAAACAACAAAATAAAAAACCAAAGAAAGTGAAAAAAAATGGAAAAAAGAAGCGCAGTAAACCCCGCAGGACGAATTTCGTCGATGATTTCGTTGATTTCGTTGATTCGTTCGTTCAAATATCGACAAACCTACTTCATTAGAGAATTCTATTTGTCGCGACGAATGAAAAATGAGGAGGATTGGTGGTGGTGGTGGTGGTGGTGGTAGTGGTGGTGGGTGAGGGGGTGGTTAGGGGTGGAAAGTTGAAAGGGGGTTGATGAGGTGGCTGGATTAGAGGGAGAGTAGCTCTAATGCTATTATCGATTTTTTCTGCGAAAAGAGAGAGAGAGAGAGAGAGAGAGAGAAGCTGGGAAAAAAAGATTGGCTTATAAAAGAAGGTGATATATTATGATAATGGATCGAGCGAATTTGAAAATGTAATTTGTCGTGTGTAACCTCTTAGGATAAGTTCGTAGAATCGATTAAAGTTAGCTTTTGGTCGTTCACGAAGAACGAAATCATATTAACGGCCATTAATAAGAATTAAGGATGGGACTGGTTGACACGTTAAGGTCGAAGGCGATTATAAGAGATATATATATATATATATATATATATATATATATATATATATATATATATATATTAAGAGAGAGATAGAGATAGACGGATAGATAGAGAGAGAGAGAGAGAGAGAGAGAGAGAGAGAGTAAAAGAAAGAACGATAGGATTTAGTATAGGGGTTGGTTGGTTTGCTGTACTGTTACATTCGGTAATTTAACGCGATGAAACTTTTACCGGCACTGGCCTGTCTGGTGAATGTAAATGAAACATTAATCACTATACGTCGAGAGGGTCGTATAAAATATGAAGGAGGAGACCGAACGCGCATTATCTATATAGTAAGTACAATAATGAAATTTGTCAGGGACATTGAGAGAGAAATACATATATATATATATATATACATATGTAAATACACATATATGTATAATTCGTTCAATTTAATTAAATCTTGTATTCAAATGCGTAACGTATTTAAGTCAATTGTTCATTATATTAAATAACAATGGTATATATATATATATATATGTATGTGTGTGTGTGTATTATAATAAAATAATTTCTCACGTATCTTATTAACCGTAAGTTTAAATAAATTCAAATTCGTACGATGTGGGAACGTTTGATCGATTGTTTGAGTCAATGTATATACATATACGTATAGAAATATACACACACACACATATTGTATTCGAAAAGATGGATAATTCGAATGGACCCAGCGACCAGTGATGCACCGTTCAGAGTTCTTTCAACTGTCGCTGTTGTAACATCGAAAACAATGACTTCGTTCGTTCGTTTCGCGGCTTCGCAATTACCTGACGGGCCCTTTAATTATCGGGCATTCCCTTACGCACGAGATTTCCTCCCTCCACCCCCACCCCTCCCCTGCCCCTCTCCACCTCTCCCTTTCCCCTCAATAAGGGAATTATTCAAAAATATACGACGTTACCTTGGCAAATAATAAAATGTCGCGCGCGTCCTTGTTACCCGAGGGATCTAATTATCAAAAAAAAAAAAAAAAAAAAATAGAATAAAATAAAATACAAAAAAATTAAAATAAATAAAATAAAGGAAATATTACAAGACGAGGAAGAATTTTATTCATTACTTCTTTAAATGGCGGGTGGGTGGGTGGGTGATAGGAGGGAGCGAGAGGGTGGGCGGAAGAAAATAACGCGAACGAGAGGATGGTCGATCGTATTTTTTTCCCTTCCCTTTTCCTTTCTTCTCTTTTCTTTTCTTTTCTATTTTTTTCTTTTTTTTTTTATTTTTTTTTTTTCCCAAAGAAATCCAATTAACCAAGTAACAACAATCTCGTCGAGACAATGGATCTTTCGTAATGATCAACGCGAGCAACGTTCGTGATCGTAATCCTGTAAAATTTTTCTTCCCTTCCCCCTGTCCCTGCCCCTC
Source organism: Dolichovespula media (assembly GCA_911387685.1). Taxonomy (NCBI): domain Eukaryota; kingdom Metazoa; phylum Arthropoda; class Insecta; order Hymenoptera; family Vespidae; genus Dolichovespula; species Dolichovespula media. Next base: position 1,979,017 of record OU426869.1, read on the forward strand.
TCCCCTCGTCCCTGTTTAACGGACGGAAGAACATAAATTTCAATTACCTTCGTGGATCTCGAAGGTGGAAAGTGTCGATATGTCAGGAACGTATCTACCGTTATAAGTCGGTGTCGGAGTCGTGGTCGTGGTCGTCGTTGAAAGATCGATCTCTAAGAGAGATCGAGATCGAGATCGAGATCGAGAGGAGAGAAGGGAAGAGAGAAGAGGGACGTGTAATATCGATCGCTCGTAAGTTTATAGGCTCTATCACGCGAATGTATCCCCAATAATATAATCGAGCCATAATCGTTTCTCGTACATGTCGTATGTGAAAATCCTTGTAGCAAGGTTTTCAACCCGCTCGAGTATCCATGAATCTATGGTTTTGTTTGTTTGTTTGTGTGTGTGTGTCTATCTCTCTTCGTTTCGTCGTAAGAATTACAAGGCTCCTCTAACGTTCCACCGTGGCGTTAAGACACGTAACTCGTCTTCTCGGTAACCCGTTACGACGTGTAATGGGTGTTACGTGTAATGACTAAGTATTAAGAGAAGTATTACGAGAGAGAGAGAGATGGGGAGGGGAGGAGAGAGATAGTGGAATTAAGCGCTAAATGAAAAAGAAGAAGAAGAGGAGGAGGAAGAAGAAACGGCACTGTGTTTTTACTTGATCGATAGGGATTTTTAAAAGGTCGTAAATAAAATAATAGACGAATGAAATGAAGAAAATAAAGGAAAATAAATGATGATGGATGATGGATGGATGGATGTAAAGTAAGAAGGGGAATAAACGTTTAGTAAATAAAATTTACAACGTCGAAGGATTTGTACGAACGACTGTTGATCGAACGTTAATTTTTCTGTTATTTCTTTTCTCCTGTTTTTTTATTTTTCTTTTTATTTCTTTTTTTCTGTTATCTTTTTCTTTTTTTTTTTTTTTTTTTCGAACGAAACAACGTTCCGTCGAATAATCTGATATCTATTCGTGCGAGAAGATTTTCGTTCGGTCATTAACGTAAATAGATTTTTTCGTTAGAAATGAAATATATATATATATATATATTTTTTTTTTTTTCCGTATAATTTCGATACGCGTATGCATGTCCACGAGGAGAATAGTTTTAATCGGATATATTTCTATCGAGAAAAATTTTTCTAACGAAAATAGAATACGGGGAACGTTAAAAACGAATGTTACAAACGTTCTAAGACAAAAGTTTTCACATGAAATATTATTCGTTTGATTTTTATTATCTTAGGATGAAAAAAGAAGCGAGGTTCCAACAAAATATTTTAATCGGCCCTAAGAGAAAATTCAACGTCGCTAACGCTATAACGAGTGATTTTTCTAAACGGAAAAAGAAAAGAAAATATTTCGAATTATGTGAAATTTTTATTCGTAAAAAATGCAAATGGACGATTTTTCTC
>OU426869.1:1987923-1990423 GCA_911387685.1 Dolichovespula media
GAAATTGCGTAAGAATAATTGTTCTAATTTATCTAAATATACGTCAGTTTGATAGAACGATTGAAAAATATTAGAAAGTATTACGTGTAACGTCGAAACGAATGAAAAAGTTTTAAACGTGAAAATCGAAACTGACACGTTTAAAATTTTCTTCTATATGTATATATATATATATATATATATATATATATATATATATATATATATGTTATATAAATCGATGTAATCGATTTTATGACATTTTTATAAGATTTACTTTTGATAATAAAATATTTCGTTGATTCGTATCGTAAGAGTTAACGTTGTATTAATCGTAGCTAAATTCCATACAAATTATTGTTCGAACGATTGGAAACAAATTAAGAAACATATTACGTCTACGTCGAAATGAATGAAAAAATTTTGAACGTTGAAAAAAAAAATCGATTATGATACATACGAAATTTTTATAACAAAATATTTCGTTGATTCGAACAGTAGAGAAATTTTTCGTCGAATTAATCGTAGCTAAATTTCGTAATAAATTATTGTTCTAACGATCGAAAAAGTTTCGAACGTTTGTAAAAAAATCGTATCTGACACGTTCGAAATTTCGTTCTACATTTTAACGAGATTTATTTTCGATAATAAAATATTTCGTTGATTCGTATCGTAAGGGTTTTCATTTTATTCATCGTCGTTGCATTGTATACGAATTAAATTTCTTAACGGTACGTCTAAGAGTACGCATAAAATTACGTCGTGTACGTTGGTCTATTGAGATAACGATCGAAATAAAGAAAAAAAAAAATAAATAAATAAATAAATAAAAAGAAAAAATTCCAAGCACATTACGTTAGCGTTTATACGTCGCAACGAGTGCGAAGGTTTCAAACCTCGAGACAATCGAATATAATACGGTTTTGGAAACATTGCTCCGCATATTGGAAGAATACGATCCAAACGTGTGTGATACGATTAAATCGTTGATAAAACGTTACAAGTAGTATTTGTTTTTATGCGACAGTATTTTTGTAATATGTTATATCAACGATAGAACGGTATGATGCAATTATTCAACGATAAAACATTACGTTGATTTCTATAGTGCGAGAAATTTTCGTCTAATTAATCGTAACGATATCGCGTATTTATTAAATTTCTAACGTTACGTCTTTTGAGATAACGATGGGTGTAATAAAAAAAAAAAAAAAAAAAAAAAAAAAAAAAAAATAAAGAAAGAAAGAAAGAAAGAAAAGAAAATCCAAACGTATCAAGTTCGCGTCGTACGTCGTAACGAGCGTTAGTGGAACAGTTTCAAAACTTCGAGAGAATCATATCCGATGCTTTACAAAATTCGTTCGACTTAGATCAATTTTATCGATCTAAGAATAAACGTATGCATGTATGTATTTCGACGGACACTTGTCCCATGTGATATCATCGCGTGATCGAAGATATGCGCGACGAATATTCGAGAGAAGTGAAAAATAAGAAGAAAAAATAAAAAATAAAAAAACAAAAGAAAAGAAAAATACTTCATCGGAAATACAGATTTGGATTATAGATTTTGGAAACAAATCATTCTCGAATTGTATTACGACGTTCTCGTCGTAGGTAAATGTACATAAAAAGAAATAAAATAAAATAAAATGAAATAAAATAAAAATTAGTTCTTACTATTATTATTATTAATATTATTATTATTATTAATATTATTATTATTATTATTATTATTATCATAATTTTATTTTATAAAATAGGTATTATAATAATTTTTATGATTATTCCTCGAAAACATACGCAACGACAGAATGCAAAGAGACAGCGAGGTGATCGAATATTATATATATTTATATATATTTGTATATATATATATATATATATATATATATATATAAAGAGAGAGAAAAAAGAAAATATGTTAGAAAAGAAAATATCTTAGCTAATCGACGAACGTACCTTATCGTTACAGTTTCTAACCTCCTTTCGCCCTTTCCACGTAAAACGCGTGCGTGTAGAATAACTTTGGACGACGAGAGAGAGAGACAGAAACAGAGAAAAACCGAGAGAGAGAGAGAGAGAGAGAGAGAGAGAGAGAGAGAAAGAGAGTGAGAGACAAGTATAAACATCGATCAATCAACGCGTGATACATCGAAAAAAAAAAAAGGAAAAAAAAAAATGAAAAAGAAACGAAGAGGAGGAAACGCACATCGAATTACATAAAGTTAAAACGAGACAACGTTATTACGTATTACCTTCTTTCCCATCCAACGTCATATCTTCCATCAGGATTTCAACTTTCCACGGACGTGATGACGATGACGGCCGACATTATATTCCCATGAAATTTTGACGTCCACCAGCGAAATCTCGTACTGGTCCTGTTCGATCCTATATCTTCTCTTTCATTTTGGACAGGCACTATTTCGTTATATTTTTAAATTATTATTATTTCATATTTATTCATTCATTTTGTTTCCTCTTACGACGGAGAAAAAGAGAAAGAGAAAGAGAAAGA
>OU426869.1:1995423-2000423 GCA_911387685.1 Dolichovespula media
TCGTCTTTAATCCATGAAAAATGGAGATCCCATTGAAACACCGACGAATAACGAAACGGTTTACTTGTATTAAATTTAATCTCGTTCGATAACGAATATCGATATATGTTTTTACTATGCTTCTCTCTCTCTCTCTCTCTCTCTCTCTCTCTCTCTCTCTCTCTCTCTCTCTGTCTATCTTTCTCTTTCTTTTTCTTTCTTTCTTTCTCTCTTTTTCATAAACATATATATAAATATATATACTTATACGTGTATAATATATATTATATTATATTATATTATATTATATTGTATTAGATTATATCATATTATATTATATTGTATTAAATTATATCATATTATATTATATTATATTATATTATATTATATTATATTATATTATATTATATTATATTATATTATATTATATTATATTATATTATATTATATTATATTAAATTAAATTATATTATATTATATTATATAATATTATATTATGTTATATTATATTACATTATATCATATTACATTTTCGTCGTTTACACGTACGAAATACTGCATCTAGTCGTTAGAGATTAAAATTGCTGTCGCAGGAACGACGGAACACGCCTTTATGATCGTCGTAAAATCATGCGTGTAATCCTGGTAGGGGATGTTTCATGGACACAAATGCAATCACGTATGGTACGTTCGTTCGTTCGTTCGCGTGTTAAAACGCAGGTGGAAAGATACTAACTCACTCTCACTCTTTCTCTCTCTCTCTCTCTCTCTCTCTCTCTCTCTTTTTCTCTGCACGTACTTATAACACTGTTTATTATTTAATAATAAATAAAAATTAAAGATATATATATATATATATATATATGGGGAAACGATATATTAATTTAATAATAATTATATATTTAAATTCTAATGTATATAAGATTGAATTTTAATTTATGACGATCACTTATTTCATAAATTCGGTAAACAATTTCAAATGTCAATTATAAATAATGAAAAGATTAATATAGAAAATATTTTCAAATCTGTTCGGCCAATAGGTTCTATCTAAAGGTATAGATTTAATTGGAAAAATATTTTATTTATATAAAGTTATTATTAATCGTATATGTATGCAACGTATAAAGATTTTATCAATGAATAGTTATTTGAAATAAATATATATTATTGAATAATCGATTATACATTATTTTATTTTATTTCTTATTTATTATTAAAAATTTCATATAAATATATTTATTCGTAGAACAATACTAATCTTAATATAATATATTTTATTGTATTTCGTAACGTAAAATTTCGTATAATAAATATATTTACAAAATAAAGGTAAATTTATATTTTTAAAAAAATATTAATCGAAAATCAAATATGATAGATTTTTTTTCGATTTAAAAAGACACATTTATTAGTACACGATAGATTTAAAAAAAAAAAAAGTTTGGAAAACCTACTAGTTAACCTACTTAAGTTAAAAGCTTTGGCAGTATTACTCAATCGTAAATTTCGTGAAAATTTTTCGTTGTCCCACTTTGTGGAATAAAAAAAAATCTACGTGAATTACTGTCAACGTGGAAGAGAGAGACAGAGAGAGAGAGAGAGATAAAGAGAAAGAGAGAGAGAGAGAGAGAGAGAGAGAGAGAGAGAATGAATCGATCGATGATATCGAAAGAATAGCCGCGGATAAAAATTTTCAGAGTCGATAATGTTTTCTTCCTTCTTTTTTTTTTACTGAAAAAGAGAATCAGAAAAGAAAGAGAAGAGAAAAGAGAAAGAAGAAAAGATGAACAAATAATAATAATAATAATAATAATAATAAAGGCTACACGAGTATACGTAGACTGGATCTCCTCCGTATGTATATATATATATATATATATATATATATATATATATATATAAATATATAATATATATATATATATATATATATATATATATATATATATATAATACATATATACAAATATATAATACACACACACACACATATATATATATATATATATATATATAAATATATATATATTTACATACGTGCATGCATACGATACATATGCATATACGTATAGAACTACGTGGAATATTACAAATAGATATACGAGGGGTGAGGGTGTAGAGGTGGGTGGGAGGGGAGGGAAAGGGAGTTCAACTAGCTGCTACTGCTACTGCCGAAGGTACTGCAGCTACCGCTGCCGCTTTTCCTGCATTTTCTATGCTCAAGAGCAACCCCATTCATTTCTCATTCGGCAGTCTGCCCTTTTCAAAAGCCAAGTCAATTTCAGTCAATCCAGCACCGACCTCGAGCATTCCGGTTGCCCTTCTTTAATCCCGAACGAACGAACGAATGGGCATAACAGATATAAAGATAAAGATAAAGATAAAGATAAAGATATTGAGAATAGACGGTAGAAAGAAATAAAGGAAGGAATGTAGGAAAAATAAAATAAAAAAGGAAAGAGAGAGAGAGAGAGAGAGAGAGAGTGAGTGAGTGAGTGAGTGATAGAGTGATAGAGTGATAAAGCGAGAGAGAGAGAGAAAGTGGATGGATAAAAATCATGAGGGTAGGGCAATGGAGAGGGGAACGGAGGAGGAGGGGAAGGGTGGGGAAGGGAGGAGAAGAGTCGGGGGAGATAAAAGGAGTGGATAATTACGGTAGGTAGCACGTTGGATGGTGTAGTATTCCTCGTGGCTGAATTGGCACGGTTTCAACTCTGGTGGATAGTGGCCAGGATAAATATCAATTTTATGACGTCTACGGGATCCTTCTATTTGCTTTGGCAATATTATCATCGCCGGTGCCTGCTGCGGTCAGGTGAAATTGAACCTCGGCTAACCCTGTGGCTCTATATATCAGTTTGTTAAGACTACTCAAACGACATTGACTTCTTGAACGAGAGAAAGATAGGAGTTTGAAGAAGAAGGAGGAGGAGTAGTAGTAGCAAAGAAGAAGAATAAGAAGAAGTAATGGTAGGAGGTGGAGGAGGAGAAGGAGAAGGAGGAGGTGGAGGAGCAGGAGGAGGAGGAAGAGGAGAATGAAAGGTTTGCTTTACGTAAGGCCTCCCTTTCAAGTATCGTGGCTACTTGAAGATTACTTCAGATAACAATGCTATGACAATTGTTCTCTTGTATACACTGAAGTGTTCTATTCAAATCGATCGTTTAAGACACCCTCATATAATTTCCCTTTCTCAGCATCCAATATATATATATATATATATATAGTTAATCTTCTCTTAACGGATACCCAAATAGATCTTAACGATGATCGATTACGGACCCTGTATTCAGATCCATTTTCTATAGATCCAACGATGGGATGTATTGTCCTGTTCGGTGTTATCCTCTTTCTTTGTCGTTATTATTATTAACTTCGTTTATCAAATCATATCAAATATATATATATATATATATATATATATATATATATATATATATATACAGGGTGTTTCAGCTAAAGGAGGCCGCTTAAATATTTTCTTTATTTTTTATGATACGACAAACTTTTATGGCATACTTTGAATCGTTTAAAAAGAAACATGTTATGAATAGTTTATACATATATAGTTTATATATATATATATATACACATATATATAATAGTATTATGTTATATATGTTATAGGCGGCCTCCTTTAGCTGAAATATCCTGTATATAATAAATATTCAATATTAAAGTAAATATATATATATAATAAATATCTAAATAAATAAAAGCATATATCTTTTCAATGAAGCACTTTCGTACGTAAGTTTGTATGAACTTTTATCTTTTTTATTTATTCGAATATCAGTAACGCGTGTTACAAGTTTGATCCCACATCGTGTGTTTAAATTTATTAGCGATATGTATTACTCGATGCTAAACGATTCTTCCTCGTTCTCCTTTCCTTTCTTGCTTTCTTCTTTCCCCCTTTTGTTTCATCCTTTCGTTTATATTCTATTTATCTTTCATGATCGAGGATCAAGAGGTACAGGAAGCAGCACGAAATGAAAAAAACCCTCTTCAAGTCGCCTCCGTGGCGCAATCGGCTAGCGCGTTCGGCTGTTAACCGAAAGGTTGGTGGTTCGAGCCCACCCGGGGGCGGGTTTCATTTTTGTTTTACCCTCTTTTAAAACCCTTTCGATCCTAAGAATACCCCAATCTGTTGCGATCCCTAATACACGCACGCACACGCGCACACACACATGTGTAGTATATTTATATATTATCTACTTTTTTTTTTATGAATAGATACAAACTACCCCTCGTTTCAATTCGTCACTACGAACGACACCATCATTTTATTGCGTGTCGATAATATATTATTTATTCGCCCTACGATAAACTACGATCTTTTTAAAGTCCGCATTTAAAACAAAAAAGATGAAAAGAAAAAAACGAAAATGAAAAGATTGTTCATCTAAATAGATAGATCGTGTTGGATTAAATTTGAAAATAAAATTGTGCTTAATAAATATATGAGAGAGAGAGAGAGAGAGAAGATAAAGCAAGAACGAGAAAAAAAAAGAGAAGACATTTTTCTTCCACCAATGTGTTTAGGGTTTGAAAGGAAAATTAAAAAAAAAAAAAGAGAGAAAACATGGAGGAACAACAATTCGTTATTATTTCTCCGCCCAACGTGGGGCTCGAACCCACGACCCTGAGATTAAGAGTCTCATGCTCTACCGACTGAGCTAGCCGGGCTGTTGTTCGTCCGATCGCACCTAATCATCGAATTCAGGGTCACCGGATCAAATTTGGAAACAATTTTACACGTACATACTTATCGTACCGTACGTCTATCCTATGAAATTTCGTACAGGTTGTTTTAGTTAAAGTATCGATTATCCGAGGATATTTTGATAACCGCACAACGTGAATCCGTCTGTTTTTCGTTGTGAGTCCGCCTTTACAGTCGTCGTCGAGTGCAACCGATAGAAGAGAATGCATCATCATCCTCCATCACTGTTAAATCCTTTTTCTTCGAAGCTTCTTTCTGTTTTTCTATTATCGGGTATAGTGAATTTATACTTTC
>OU426869.1:2005423-2030423 GCA_911387685.1 Dolichovespula media
CGAAAGTTTCGTACTCGTCGCTACCCCTGCAAGGTACTATTTTTCTAGGCGAGACCTCGTAGGCAGACGATTGTTGTTGAGCGTTAGATCTCGAGCAATGTTCACGATCATAATCGTCCGGTTGTTTCCTCTTCTTCATAGTCGACGATGCATGCTCGATCGTCGGTGACGTATAATCCATACTATAGGATCCCTCGGTTCCAAGGATCACAGGATGAAAACTATTGGGCGTGTTCGATCTCGATGATACCGGCGATGGTGGTTCCACTTTCTCAACCTCGTTATGCATCAACTAAAACAACATTTTTTTTTTTCACGAATTATTATCTCTTCCCCTTCTTTTTCTCTCTCGTATTCTTACTTTTATTTTTATTTACTTTATTTTATTTATTCCTTCTTGTCAATTAAATATATATATATATATATATATATACATACGCAAATAACGCAATAACCTTGCCTCCCAATAGAAATCATAAGAAATATTCAAAATATGTCTCAATCTATATAGATCGAATATTTAAATTTCATTCCATACGTTTATATATTGATTTGTTATATACGTACGTGCATACATACATAAATACACATACACACACACGTGTGTATTTACTCGGTCGTAATAATGCGAACGTATTTCTCGTATATACGAGAATAAAAAGAGGATAGACAGAGATAAAATATACGGCGAAGCTACTGCTAGACAAACGTTACGAACATTGTTTCTAATTTACATGTAATTTCCTGCGTGACTCGCAGAGAGTTCACAGAGTTTTTGGATCGATAATCTCCCTCTCTCTCTCTCTCTCTCTCTCTCTCTCTCTCTCGCTTCAAAGGAGAGATAGAGATAAAGAGAGAGAGAGAGAGAGATGCGTACTGAAGGAAATTATATTAGAATTCTATACGGAACGTAAATTCACGTTCACATCGTCGTCGTCGTCGTCGTCTTCTCTTTTACGATCGATTGAACACGATAAGTAACGTCGTTTTACGCTCTCCTCTATTCACTACTTTTTTCCCTACTATTACTATTTATCTATCTATCTCTCTCTTTTAATCTCTCACAAACGATCGACGTGTACAGTTCGAGTGGGGCCGCTTCTCCTTCATCGATGAGATCGTTGGAAGACAATCTTTTTTTTCCCCCCTTACCCTCGAGCCTCTCTCTCTCTCTCTCTCTATCTATCTCTCTCTCCCTCTCTCGATGATATTTGCGATGAAATGAAAAAACTCTCGTGGCATTAACGACACGAGCGCGGAAAAAGAATACGTCGTAGGAGAGGAAAAATTTATCAATGTTTACTACAAACACGCGCAGGCACCCGTGCATGAGCTCAAGAATACCCGCTCGCCTATGCGTGTATATAATAATAAAAATAACGTCGCTTTTAGATAGACGCGTAACATTATTAAAATATTTGTACAATACGTACGATACGTACGTATCTCGTATCTCGTATAAAACGTACATATATGGTACATACATAGTGTATATATATATATATACGTATTATCGTTATCGAAAATCAATCGTACCGTTTCATCCGTCGAAAAATTCGTCGAATAATTCTCATCCCCCGAGGAAATCTCCAACTTCCCGTTGCATCCCATCGACGTAGACATCGTCATAGTCGCCGTCGTACTCGTCATCGTAGCCGTCATGGTCGTCATAGTCGCGGCAGTAGCAGTAATAACATTCTCGTTATTTTGCTCGGCTACGAACTTCAAAAGATCGTAATACCATAACGACGATTTATATTGATCCTGAGGATCGTCAGACGCCAGTTGTGATTTCTTAACTTTATTGTACTCCCTCCTGAAGGCAGTTCTAAGGGTGTTGATCTTCCTTATCACGGTATCCTTGTCGGCGTACTCGTTAACCTCGCGCAATTTTTGCGCCAGTATATCGTAAGCGCGATTCCTCAACAATCTATCCTTGTAATCCTTGCACCTTAATTGCCAGAGGCAAGGTTGCGAGTGATAAAGCTTTATGAATTCGGCTAGAAATTCATGACTATAACCAACTATCTTCAAGTCCTCCATAATATCCTTGAAACTTTCAACCGAACCGCTCACCCCTTCGCTCCCCTATCCTTTTCACCGTCCCTCGGAATAGAGGAAGAACTATTCTTCCTTTTTTCCTTTCTTTCTTTCTCTCTCTCTCTCTCTCTCTCTCTCCCTCTCTATCCCTATCCGTCTCCCGTTCTACGTGTGTATTATCTCTCTCGAAAATCCGGGTCCTACCAGGTCTGTCTTTTCTTCTCTTTTCTCTCAACCTTCTTCGACGAAGAGTTTAACTTAGGTACGTATCGTATCGGACGCTGTTGAGAAAATTTTCTTCCTTCTAGAACGTATCTCATCGTTGAGAACGAAGCCCGGTGAAAGAATCCTCCCGCCCCCTCCCCAAAAAAAAAAAAAAAAAAAAAATAGATACGTTCGAGTTATAATTTTTATTGTTATTGTTATTGTTGTTGTTATTATTATTATTATTATTATTATTATTATTATTATTATGGTTAATGTATATTATATTCGATATTATTCGTCGTCCTTAATATTTGTTCTCTATCTATCTATCTCTATCCATCTATCCATCTATCTCTCTCCCCCCCTCTCCCTCTCCTCTCTCTATTCTTTTTCTTTTTCTTTCTTGTTTCCTCTTTTCTGTATCCTTATTTCTTCAAATATCACTCTCGATCACGTCGTACCAACGAACAATATCGTTCTCGATCGCATATACACATACATATACACCTCTCCTTCCCGTTCAACCTCCAGATATTATTCTCAATCTCTGCGACTTATTCCTTACTTTATATTCTTACATTCCTCCTCCTCCTCCTCCTCCTCCTCCTCCTTCTTCTTCCTCTTCCTCTTCCTTGTCTTCCTCTTCTTCCTCCTTTTCTTCTTCTTCTTCTTCCTTCTATTCCTCTTCCTCCTCCTCCTCCTCCTCCTCCTCCTCTTCCTCCTCCTTTAGCGTTAGTAGTCGTTCCAATTGTTATTATCAATTTTATCAAGCCTCACTCTCTAATTCCTTTTTCCCCTCCCTTTCTATCTTTCCTCCCTAAGTAAAACTCCTCGGCTCGTCAAACGAGCTTGGATCTAAGGCGATGAGTAAAAACTTGGACTCGAGAGCGAACGAGCGAGCGAGTGAGAGAGTATGAAAATGAGAGTGAAAAGGATAGTAAGAGACAGAGAATCGTAAGATCGGACGGGAAGAAGCACACATGACGCGTTCTACGCACACGGGTCGACTGACTGAGGGCCCCAACCAGTTTCTCTACTCCCAACCGTTAACGTCCATATTGGCTAGCGTTGGAGTCGCGTACGCTCACGTTTGTCCATGTTGCTCCGCACTATGGTAAACGCGCCTGCGTTGGAGTGGTTTGCTCAAACCGAATCCCCACCCCCCGACCTCTCCTCCCCCAGATGCAACCCAACCCTATCCTACTCCACACCCTACCCCACCCTCATAGCGTTTCATTTCTAAGCAGTGTTTGGACGGGTTTGCTTTCTATCTCTTTCTCACGTTCTCTTACTCCTTCTCTCTCTCTCTCTCTCTGTCTCTCTCTCTCTTTCTCTCTCTCTCGTATATAACAAGATGGAGCTTAGTATCATCGTTAAAATGATCTACCAACGTCATCGTTTTATTCTTAGAGCGTGACCAAACCACGTGATACTTATCGAACGCATTTGTCCAAACACGTGCATACCGGGTGACCCGATTAAAAAACAACAACAAAATTAGATACGAAAAAAAAAAAAGAGAGAAGAAATAGTATGGAAAACATTAGCGAAAGAATAACGGTGACTGAACAGAGGTAGGAGAAGAGGAAGTGGAAGATGAAAAGAATTTCCAAAAAAAGAAGAAGAAGAAGGAGAATTAAAAAGCGAATTATCGGAATAAGGAATTTCGCGAATTTCTAAACGTACCTCGATTTTTTTGTTTTCTTTCTTTTTTTTTTTCTTTTTTTTTTTTTTTGTTTCGTTCCAGCTCACTTTTCAGCGCTGCAACACGACCGTAACGTACTTACGTCAACAAAAAGAAAAAAAGAAAACAAACGCGACGCCTCGTCGTTCGCAATTACGATACGATAAAAGTAAAACTAAGTATATTATTATTATTATTATTATTTATTCGTGTTAGCATTTAACTGAACGGGAAGTTTTACATAAGAGACACTCGTGAACTTCGAACACAAAATTCAGCAGAATAAACAACGTTATAGGAGGACGACGAACGAGGCTCTCTCTCTCTCTCTCTCTCTCTACGCTCCCCACTTCTTTTTTTTTCTTCTTTTTTCCCCTCTCTCTCTCATTTACTCTCTCTCTCTCTCTCTCTTTTGTTTCGAGTCGATCGTAGCGCCCCGAGCGGATTGCAAAACCGATATCATACTCTAACCCGTACGAAACGTCAGCAAAAAATAGTTAATACGTATGTACGTCTATCCTTCTCCCACACCCACCATCCCACCATCCCGTCATCCCGCCATCCGACCATCCCACCACCCTCTCTCCATCCCGCCCCTGAACAATGTTGAACGTTAATTCTAAATGCGTTAGTTTCCTCTCTCTCTCTCTCTCTCTCTCTCTCTCTTTTTCTCTTTCTCTTTTGCTTGCTCTTTATTCTCTCTCTCTCTCTCTCTCTGTATCACACGCAAACGATAGCGCACATTGTAACGTAGAGATGATTAAATAATGCACGACTAAGCACGACATTTCCTTCGGATTTTTAATATCGACGGGTTTACGTTACAACGTTACAACGAACGTAACCACCATGTTGGCGTCAATGTTGAGAGAGAGAGAGAGAGAGAGAGAGTAGTTTATAAACCGTATCATACGAGAGAACGGTATTCCATCAATAATAAGCTAAATTCCATCGCGTTCTCAACGAGGTACAGTGAAAATCTATAATACCACTTCGGAGAGGTTAAAGGGGTGGTAGCGATTTGTGGAATGAAATATATATATATATATATATATATATATATATATATATATATATATAATGGAATATATATAATGTGGAATGGAATATATATATAATGGAATATATATAATGTGGAATGGAATATATATATATATATAATGGAATATATATATATATAATGTGGAATGGAATATATCTGCAAACGATGTTTCTTTACGATCTATATCAATTGTAACTGATCGTAAAAGCAACGAACGAACGAACGAACGAACGAACGAACGAAAGAACGAACAAACTAACTAACTAACGAGGAAGAAAAAAAGAACAAAACATTCAATTTGGCGTAATTAATTAATTCGAAGGTCGCGAAATCGCTCGATCGTTATTGACCTCACGAAAAATGTGTTGTAGAGAAGAAACGTTTAGTGCGTTGCGAGGGTTTTGTAACGAAAAAAAAAAAAAAGAAGAAGAAGAAAAGAATCGCGACACTGTTATTCTTGAACACGTTCGTACGTTATTATTGCATCTCTCGCTGAAAAAAGAGAGAGAGAGAGAGAGAGAGAGAGAGAGAGAGAGAGAGAGAGAGAGAGAGAGAGAGTGCAGGTCGCGATAAGAAGATCAAACGGAAACGATGCATTTTACTTCGATATAAACATCGCTAACAAAGTAGCATATAAATAGATGATTAATCGTCCAGACAGACGTTTTCCCGTTCGGCCACTATCGACTATAATACTTTACCCCATCCGCTTAGGATTTTATTCGACATTAATGAATTGCATTTACCATACAAGTTATTCCTCGAAATATTTCTCTCTCTCTCTCTCTCTCTCTCTCTCTCTCTCTCTCTCTCTCTCTATCTCTATTTCTCATCTATTACAGTTTGTCAAAATTCATTTACGGGAACATTTCAAAGTTCTTCCTGTTCCATTTTATAACAATGAAACGAGACACGTTAATACATACGTACGTTTGTATGTATGTATATATGTGTATATATATATATATATATATGTATATATAAGTTACGTTAATGGCAAAACTCTCGTTCTTGGTCCCATGCATTCGAAATATTGAAATACACACAATCATACCCGTTACATATCCCCAGGGCAATATAAGAATTTTTAATACTCTTTTTTGCCTAACGCGAAACGAAGGAAGGAAGGGAGGGAGGGAGGGAGGGAGGAAGGGTGGCAAGGAGGGACGGGGGATAATAAAGACGAGTTAAAGATAGGTGGATATTAAGAAACGAGGAAGAGAGAAAAATAACACACACACGAAAAGAAAAAAGGAACAGAAAAATGGATGAAAGAGTAGCTACGAATCACCCACCCGTTTTGTTCTTGCATATTAGGATGACTATCTATCTCTTTCTTTGTTTTCTCTCTCTCTCTCTCTCTCTCACTCTCTGTCTCTGTCTATCTCACTTTCTATCTTTTTCTTTATCTCACTCGGTAAGTGTACACGACGGATAATTTAGCCGAGCTCGAATGTCGCAGCTGAATTTACGTGAGAATTTTCATCGAGTCCCCTCCCCCTCCCTCCCTTCCCCCCGCCCCTATCCACCCACCCAACCCCCATCGTTTCACAAGGCATAAGCTTTTTGCGACAAGGTATCATACTCCGTATCTCTGTCTCCGTCTCTCTGTTTCCCTATTTCTATATCTCCATTTTCTTTTTATCTCTTTCTTCTTGTTTTTTTCATTTTTTTTGCTTCTTTTTTTTTTTTTTTTTTTTTTCCTCCACAACGAATCCTCAGACCACTCAGCGTTCAGAGATAGTAGGATGTATGTTGTGTACGTTCATTCTTTTGACCATGCGACTATATTCACATAGTTGTTACTTGTAAAGATACCTTGCGATGTACCGCAGGAGGTATATTTCGAAAAAATAAAATTTATAAATAATAATAATAATAATAATAATAATAATAATAATAAATGAATAATTATATTACTTCATTGACCAATAATAAAATATAATGTTTTGAATATTTAATATATTTAAATATGTGTATATATATATATATATATATATATATATATATATATGTACAGGATGCCCAAAAGAAATAAATAAATAAATATAAAATAAATCATAAATAAATCATAAGTAAATATAAAATTAAAATCATATATATATATATATATATATATATATATATATACACATATACACATATATATATGCATGTATGTATGGTATGTACAATTCTTTCGAATGCTAGAAATAGAAAAAGAACGTCACTCGAGGAAGGTCGACTATAGAATGTCCAACTGTTTCACCATTATGTATGTAAATATACGGACCTGCTGTTAACCAATACAAAACATACCAATGCGTACATACCTTACATACTTAGGTAGACTCATGTATACATACATACATACATATATACATATATATATATAGATAGATAGATAGATAGATTTAAAAAATATAGTACTTATCGTTTAAAATATATTTACATATTTTTTTTATTTTAAACGATAAGTACTAATATAAAAAAGACGAAAAGAGAGAAAGACGAAAGAGACAAAAGAGGCAAAAAGGACGAAAAAATGGAGAAGAAAAAGAAGAGTGGGGGGGGGAAATTAAATGACGAACCGAGAAGAAATACGAGGAGAAGAAATAAAGAACAAAGAAAAAATAAATAAATCAATCGATCAAAGAAAACAAAAAGTAAACGAAAGAGAAAAAGAAACAAGAATAAAAATTAAAATTAAAAACAAGGAATACCATCGTATTGATCCGTAAGATTAAATTATTCGCGTACACATACATACGTTGTTTCGTGAAAAGAGATACGCCACGTTTCGTAAGACGTTTCTCTCTCTCTCTCTCTCTCTCTCTCACTCTCACGCCGATTTTATCGCAATAATTGCGCGCTCGCGAGTCTCTCGAATAAATGGGAGTATCCGTGGTAGTACCATATATGGTATAGCGATTTTTTCATACAAAGTAAAGAGCACGAATGAACGAACGCTCACGATTCAGGATTTACGTTCGACCGGGGAGGGGGTGGGACGGGAGGGAAAACACGTCGAGTAAAAGATCGAGAACTCTTTCTCTCTCTCTCTCTCTCTCTCTCTCTCTCTCTCTCTCTCTCTCTCTCTCTGTCGCTTCATCTCACTTTCTCTCTATTTCTCTTCGGATCGTCGATCAACGAGAAATGTTAACGTAACTGGACCCCGTACCTGAACCCCCCGGGGACCATAATCGCATAGAACGCGTGTCGTACCGTATACGACGTCCTGTTTCGCAATAGCGTAATTGAAATCGTCAAAGATAAAATTCCATCATCGGTGCCGCCAGGCTTCATTGTCGAAACGTCACGTCAAGCTACCGAACGCGGTGTGTTATAATATACTCTGTCGTCGAGCAATCCGATGATAACGCGCGTGTTCCATAAATACACATACACACACACACACACACACACACACACACACACACACACACACACACACACACACACACATGTATTATATGTACGTGTGTACGTACGTACATATATGTATACCCGGTGTCGAATAAATTTCTATTAACCATTTAAATTCGTCACTCGAGCCAACCGCATCATAAACCGATAGAAACCATTCGTCGTAATAATGACTCGCGGTTAATCGTTTATTATTTTTTTCTTTCCTCTTTTTTTTTCCCCCCCTTCCATCTTTCTTCCGTCCTCCTTCCCTTTTCACGTGTCTTCTTCACAAAAAAATAAAAAAATAAAATAAAATAAAATAAAATAAAAAAATTTTAAGGATTTTGCTAATCGTTTCATTTGTTTTTATCCTTCCCTTGTTTCTTTTTTTTCCATGAAATTTACGCGAAAAACACGTGCTGGCAGCACCTTGCGATCCTCCACGCGACCACACCACCATCACCATCACCACCACCATAACCATCAGCACGACCTACGACGGATACCTTTTAACACGTTGGCTACTTACTTTCACCATGTGTAGGTCGAGGCAAAGTCAACGTGGTAGAAAATGCATATCAACGGAACACATATAACCGGTGCACTTTCGAGGACGGAACGCGTTACGTTGTATCCATGTATCTCTTTCTCTCTCTCTCTCTCTCTATCTCTATCTATCTACCTATCTATCTCTCTTTCTCTCTGAACGGTCGCGTAAAACGGTTCGGCGCCTTAACCAGCACGCCTTGGCGCCAATTCTCTTCTTCTCGTCTCGCCTTCTACTACGTTCGAGGAACTTCTCTTATCCGTCTTTGCCTTCGTAATGAATTCTTAAGTTTAAAAAAAATATATATATACATACATACATACATACATACATACATACATACATGTGTACATATATATATATATATATATATATATATATATATATATATATATTATTAATGCAACGTCGATATCGAAAGTATAGATTTGAATCGACTCCGAGATATTCGACTCGATATTTAATCACTCTCTCTCTCTCTCTCTCTCTCTCTCTCTCTCTCTCTTTCTCTCTTTAAACGATCATACTTTATGAAATCCTCCTATTATTATTATTTAATTTTTTTCTTGAAGGACAAAATGAAAAAAAGAAATAATTAGAAGAAGAAAAGGGAAAAACAACGTTTTATTTCTTTTGATTTTTTTTTTTTTCTTTTTTCACGCCTTTCACAAACGCGTCCTCAAACAAGTCAAGTTTCAAGTTGGATGCTTCCTTCTCGCGAGGCCCAACCCTCAAACCCGACAATCCAGCGAGAACGAACTCGTACGAACTCTCGGGGAGATATATATCGGACATCCTTAAAAATAGCAATCTTCGGGGAGGAGGAGGAGGAGGAGGAGGAGGAGGAGGTTGTTCTTCTTTTTATCGGATACTCTTTCGTAAGCGCAATCTGATCGGTGGTCGTTACTTGAAAAGACACCCTGTCATCGGTGCGACATTCTAGCAGACACCTTTCGCGGCTTCAAAAGGTCGGCCCACATTTTCCTTCTTTCTTTTTCCTTTTTTCTTCTGTTTTCTCTCTCTCTCTCTCTCTCTCTCTCTCTCTCTCTAAATTACGACGTACTTACTGTACTACGTATACGAGACGTTGATTTTGAAAGTGAGACAAGTCCAACGTTTCGCGAACAAAAGAGAAGAAAGAGAAAATAAAACAAACGAGAAGAATAGTTAAAGGTGATTTTTAATACAAATTTTAAAGATAAAATTTACGTTACCGTATCGATATTTACTTTATAAATATCTTTCAATGTCGTGTAAGCGAATTCGTGACTAGTAATTCATTTCGACGACGATATATTTATTGAGAGTCGATTTTGAAAGTTAGGCGTTCCCCCTCCCCCACCCACCCTCCGCTCGAAACAACGACAGCGTGTAATCTTTAAATTGCGACTGTTAGGCTTGTTGCCCGAAGACAAATATTGGGATACGACGGATGTACAGGGTGTTTCAGTTAAAGGAGACCGTCTAAATATTTTCTTTGTTTTTTTTTTTTTCATACTTTGAATGGCTTAAAAAAACATATTTTATGAGTAGTTTATATATATATATATATATATATATATATATATATATATATATGTTATGTTATAGGCGGTCTTCTTTAATTGAAACACCCTGTATTACCCCCCACCCCCGTGTACCATCCATTCGTTACGAATATTAAAAAAAAAAAAAAAAAAAAAAAAAGAAAGAAAAAAATCTGCACCATTTAAATCGTTAGATATAAAATTCTATCGTATAAAAATATAAATTTATTTTACGTTCTATCGTAACTCTACAAAGATAGTACGAAAACGTTGATATGAAATTGAATCAGCAAATAAATAAAAATATTCGATTATACGTCGTTACAATCACGTACCGTTCGAAGAAACGAAAATCAATGTTTACGACGTATCCATGGCTTTTGAAAGCGAGGACAAAAGGATCCCCATTGGCCCGTACCAAAAAAACCATAATTTTGATTTTTTTATTTATTTCTTTTTTTTTTTCTTCACCCAACACGGATTACACATTATCGCATATCAAATTTACACGAAGTCAGACCATAAAAAGAAACAAAAAATATATATATGTATATATATATATATATATATATATATATATATATATGTATATATATGTATATATATATATATATATATATATATATATATATGTATGTAAATAAAACAAGCGTCCGTTAATGCGTCTTTTTATGAAATATTTTTCAAGCCGTTCAAATGCAAACCCCATTAGATAATATCTAATCAATCGATAATAATAATCATAAAATGAAAACTGGTATGGCTTTCAAAAATCAACGGCTCCTTACGTACAAACATACATACAAACATACAAAAATACATACATACATACATACATACATACATACATGAACACGTAAATATACTTCAATTATCGTTATGAATAAAACGATAACCATAATATCGATATAATACAGGGATTAAGATATCCTCGTCGTACTCGATAATAAAATATGTCAATTTTACGATGACAACCCGTTGCATTTGAGTACGTAAGAGGCAAATAACAAAATAATTATACACTTGTTTACGTCGAACGAGAGAGGCGTGCACAAAAAAAAAAGAGAAGGAATAAACATTAAAAAAAAAAAGAGAGAGACAGACAGGCAAAAAGACAGACAGAAAGAGAGAGAGAGAGAGAGAGAGAGAGAGAGAGAGAGAGAGAAGGGGAAAAGAAAAGGAAATAAGAAAAAAAAAAAGAAAAAAGAAAAATCCGTTCGATCATCCTTTCGGAATTTTATTTCCTGACAAGATAGAAGAGAAGGATTTTACTTTATCCCGTTCGTTCGTTCATTCTTTCATTCGTTCCTTCCTTCGTTCCTTCGTTCGTTCGTTGCACCTTCTTTTCTCTTTCTCTTTTTCTTTTTCCTCAAGGACGAGCGCGACAAACGTGGTTCTAAACGACGAATGGGTCGACCACACCTCGCCCGTAGTCCCAGAAACGAAGAGAAGAGAAAACCTTTGGACGTTGGTCAGCTGTGTTTTATGGTTGCCTATGTGTTTCTTTCACATGGATAGATACCTAATTATCTCTAAGGGAATTGCTCATTTTCGAGATTATCACCCTTTAATCGTGCGATTTCACCGAAAAATAGAAGAAGAAGAAGAAGAAGTAGCCAAAAAAAAATAAAAAAAGAAGAAGCAAGAAAGGAGAAAGAAAAATTACGTTTTAAATCTTTCGCGCGTGGTAGGCGCGCGCGCGCGCGCGCCCGAGGGAAGCAAAAAGAAAAAAAGAAAAAAAGAAAAAAAGGAAGAGAAAAGAAAAAGAAAGAAAGAGAGAGAGACAGAGAGAGAGAGAGAGAGAGAGAGAGAGAGAGAGAAAGAAAAGGAGAAAAAAATATTCACGCCTTCGTTCGATAAATCGTTAACTCGCGTGGGGATGACTTCGTAAGGTGGTTAGGTCCATATTTGGCGAAGTACAGAGTTTCTGATCGAACTCGAGAGCGTCGTACGATAATAATGTTCGATATGTTAATGCTCGGCCATAAGTTAAGCGAAGGTAAGTGAGGTAAGTAACTTACTTATGCTCTCTCTCTCTCTCTCTCTCTCTCTCTCTCGCACGTTGCCCCCTTTTATTTTCTCTTAAATAATATACTTTCGCCATATTCCACGACGTCAATTCACTCAACTTCGCGATGTCGTCAACAATTTCGAATGCGATGTAGTATATCCAAAAATAAAGATAAGATACGGGGGGTGGGGTGGGAGGAGGAAGGCGGGAACGAGAGAGAAAAAACAAGGTGGAAAAAACAAAATCAAATGTAATACGTACGAACGAGAAATATTAAAGAATCGTGTACGACATTGTAACGCGCTGACAAGTGGGCTTAATCTATGCGCGTATTTTATTCAAATATCCACCTCTCGCATAAATATATATATATATATATATATATATGTATGTGTGTGTGTGTGTGTGTGTGTGTGTATATTTATATACTATCGATCATTGCTAACTTAACGAGATAATGGATTGAAATTCGCGTTACCGCAGGAAGTCATTGGAAAGAATTGTTCCCAAAGTGTGAGTGATAGAAAAGTGATAAAAAAAATATATATATATATATATATATATATATATATATATATATATATAAAGAGAAAAAATACAAAGAGAGAGAGGAGGGGATGGAAAAAGGAAAAGATTTCTTATTTTCACGTTTCGCAAGGGACCTCGATAAATCGACGCTAACGACCATTTATCTCTCTCTCTCTCTCTCTCTCTCTCTCTCTCTCTCTCTCTCTCTCTCTCTATCTATCTATCTATCTATCTATCTATCTATCTATCTCTCTCTCCTACCCTCTATTTCTCTACCCTTTTGCTTTCCTTCTCTCTTGTACTCTACATCGAAAAAAAAAAAACAAAAAATAAATAAAATAAAATAAAATAAAATAAAAGAAAAGAAAAGAAAGGAAAGAAAGAAGAAAGAGATAAGAGATAAAAAAAAAAAAAAAACATCCACGAAATATATTTCTCACACCATGGAGTAGAATGCCAGGCCCGGGCGGGCCATACGATTCTCATGGTATGTCATGGCGTTACATACCTCGCGAGGGTGGGCGCCAGTTAAATCTTATTTTACGACCTACCGTGAATGTACGAAGCGGTAGTCTCTTCCTTTCCATTCGTCGTATCCTTTCGTCGAATTTCGTTGTCCTTCTTCTCGAAATTCACGCGTATCATACGCCGACTCCCCTCCCCCATCACCCCCATCCACCCCCATACCATTTCTCGTTTTCTCAATTAACGCGGAGTCGTCTTTCCAATTCGCTATTATTCGGAAATACGAAAAAGAGACAAAAGAAAAATCAAGATTTCGTTGTCGAAATGATTACGAATGGTTGTCGAAACGATAATGGATCATTGTCGAATCCATGATCTATACGTATGTAACGTACGGTTCAATTGATCGATCGATCGATCGATCGATCGTGATGTTGAGACAAGCTTCCGTAACGTTGTCTCGAATTTTCAAGATAAATATTCATTAGAAATCCATGAAAAAATGATTGGTATTCGAAATGAGATTTTATTTCTGATTTAAAAAAAAAAAAAAAAAAAAAAAAAAACGATAAGATAAGAAATAAAAATTATTGAATGAATAAAGGAAACAAAAAAAATTTTTTTTTTCTTTTCTTTTCTTTTCAAGAAACCCCGACATGGATCACACATACACACAGAGAGAGAGAGAGACAGACAGACACATACATATGTGTACGTGTGTGCACGTGCATATGTAATAATCGTTTCGATTATAAAGCTACTACGTTGGGGAATGATCCGACTAATCCGATTCCATCTAAAGTTTCCAGGGTCCCCTTTAGTAGTCGACATTATCCTTAGTATAACTTTATTATAACCATGACTCTCGAACTATAGTCTCGTAACAAAGTGTAACAGGCCGTAATGGCATTCGGGGCCGTGCCACGAGTAGAAACCTTCGCGTCGTTCGTTCGCCCAACGGTCGATAATGAAAAAAAGAATATCCTCCATGGACGTACCCCCGTTCCTCTTCTAATCTCCATTAAATACATTTAAGATTCAAAAGTGTTGTTTGTCGGCAACGAAACGGGAAGGAAATGAACGAAGGGGGAAAAAAAAAAAGGAAAAACAAAATAGGAGAAAAAGGTAAAGAACGAACGAATGAGAGGAGCTTCGTGAATATTTCAAAAGAAGAAGAAGGACGAACGAACGAACGAGCAAGAAAAAGGAGGGGAGGGGGTGGGGAACGAGGGGAAAAATTAGAAAGAAAAATGGGAAAGAGGGAATACGAGTAAACGCGATACAATCCCACGAATTTCGTTGGATTTGAGGATAAACGAAATTTGGATTGAAACGACGATCGTAGGATCATCACCATCGAGTGTTATCTTAAATCGATTGTTATTTTGTCCCTTACACACCCCGCCCACCCCCCACCCCCCCATTCCCCGCCTCCACGAACAAATTTTTTTTTTTTATTTCCGTCCTATCCATGGTTGTCCATC
Organism: Dolichovespula media; assembly: GCA_911387685.1. Taxonomy (NCBI): domain Eukaryota; kingdom Metazoa; phylum Arthropoda; class Insecta; order Hymenoptera; family Vespidae; genus Dolichovespula; species Dolichovespula media. Next base: position 2,020,345 of record OU426869.1, read on the forward strand.
TCTCTACGTTCGCTATTAATTCACGTAAGGATGCAGTTAAGTACCCGGGAGTAGCAAGAAGAACGTTGGCGGACCGGTAAAGCCGGCTGCAAAGAGAGGAACACGGAGAAGAGAGAGAGAGAGAGAGAGAGAGAGAGAGAGAGAGAGAGAGAGAGAGAGAGAGAGAGAGCAAGACGAGGTCTCGTTCTTCCTTCTATTCTTTTTTTTTCTTTTTATTTTTTATTTTTTATCATTGTTTCTTTTCTCTTCTTTTCTTTCTTTCTATTTCTTTTTTTTTTTTTTTGATGTTTCGATTTTTATTCACTTCACTCTCCTTTATTTAACTTCCAACGAATGGACTTAATACATTATTTTCTTCGTAGTTGATCGGTATAAGTCTACGACGGGTTGACGAGTTAACGACACCGAGTGTTTGACCCTTTGGAAACAAGTTTCGCCCTGTAAAACCGGGAGCACCGATTCTGATCTCTCTCTCTTTCTCTCTCTCTCTCTCTCTCTCTCTCTCTTTCTTTCTTTCTTTCTGACGATACATCGAATTCACTACGTGCATTTGCATTTTCGCGGTTGAACGTTGAGAAACGAAAAAAGAAAAAAAAAAGTAAAGAGGAGGAAAAAAATGTATCGACGACTTATCTCACGTTAACGACTCCCTCGAGTATACTTATATTAATTGATAAAAACTTTTTGAACGTTCATACCTTCTCCCTTTTCCTCTCTCTCTCTCTCTCTCTCTCTCTCTCTCTCTCTCTCTCTCCCGACCCTCAACCTCACCTCGCCAATCCGCCGGTACTCTCCCTAAGTGTATTTTTATCGGTTTATCAAAGTGATCCCGTGTGAATCGAATTCAAGTTGCCCTCTAACAGATTTCGTAACGACGTTGTGCTATGGAAAAAAGAAAAAAGAAAAAAGAAAAAGAAGAAGAAGAAGAAGAAGAAAATACAAGAGGAAGAAGAGGAAGTAGAGGAAGAAGAAAAAAATAAATAAATAAGGTAAATAAGTTAAATAAATAAATAAATAAATAAATAAATAAATAAATAAATAAATAAAGAAATAAATAAAAGAAACATATACGCGTGGTATGCGTGTTTCTTCGAGTATCTCGTTAAGCGCTTGTTCGTCGTCGTCGTCCTCGTGTAATTTAACCGTACCGTACCGTGGGAGGGTGGTGGTGATGGTGGTGGTGGTGGGGGTGGGGGAGGAGAGGGACGAGGCGAGTCTCGGTGGTAAGGCACGACGCGATGGAAAAAAAAAAAAAAATACAGAAAATGAAAGAAGGAGAAGGAAATGAAGAATTAAAAAAATAAAAGAAAGAAAGAAAAAAGAGGAGAGAGAGAGAGAGAGAGAGAGAGAGAGAGAGAGAAGAAAACATGAAAGAAAGAAGCAAGCACAGGATAATAACGTTCGTCGAGTTTTAATCGGTCGAGAGTAGCAAGTTCGCTCATAATAACACGAAATTATGACTTGGGTTACTACTATACGATGTGCACTTGCCATAATGGGACCTGTTATGTGTATGTTTATATGTACATGTTTATGTAAGTGTAGGTACGTACGTATGCACGTACGTAACGTTAATATACGTAGGATACGTACGTCTAACGACAAGTAATTAAGCCATGACACAGACCGTGACGTATGTATGCACATACGTATGTAGTAAGTGCATACGTACATGGATAGTTAGATGGATACGATAGATAGATAGATAGATAGATATATACATACGTACGTACTTACTTACGTAAATGCATATATCTAAGCGCCGGAATATATCATTCCTTTCGGTTATACTCGGCATTAGAGTAGATCTGTTGAATAGATAAAGATATTTTCTTACTCGTATCCATTACCGTTTCTCTCTCTCTCTTTCTCTCTCTCTCTCTCTCTTTCTCTCTCTTGAATAAATCTATAAATCATTCTGCCTTCATATAGATACATATATACATATACATATATATATACATATATGTATGTATGTATGTATGTATGTATGTATGTATGTATGTATGTATGTATGTATGTATGCCTACACGAAGTTATGATAACTATGATTAATCGAAGACAAATAGAATTACGATCTCGTTGAGTGATTCCCATTTGTGATATCCGATTTGTACTTATCGTTCAAATGTTCTCTCACACACTCTCTCTCTCTCTCTCTCTCTCTCTCTCTCTCTCTCTCTCTCTCTCTCTCTCTCTCTCGTTCATGAACGATCGAATAACGATTATTTACCCTCAAGTCGAATATTCAGAAGACACCCCGTAGATGGATGTTATCGAACGTAAAGCCGCGGGTTACGGAGGATGAACCCTTTTATGGAGCTCTGGAAATGCTTCGAGGATATGGCAAAAAATAAAGAGGGAACAAAAAATGGGGCGGGGAAAAGAGAGAAAGAAAGAAAGAAAGAAAGAAAGATAGACAGATAGATAGATAGGCAAAAAGAAGAGAGAGAGAGAGAGAGAGAGAGAGAGAGGGAATAACTGAAGGAAAAAAAAAAAGAGATAGGATGTGATTGCATTTTACTTCGTGATCAAAGAAAGTCTCTCGCATTCTCCTTTCTCTCTCTCTCTCTCTCTCTCTCTATTTTTTTTCTCTCACTTGGTTTGTCTCCGCGGCTTTTTTTTCATCCTCATAGGTTTATATATATATATATATATATATATATATATATATATATATATATATATATATATATATATATTATATATATAACTCGGTGTTCCCAGACAAAAGGTAAACGCGTTTTCTATTCCGCACGTCCATGTTACGACTTCAAAGTGAGACACGCGTTGCAACTCTCTCGCGAGAGAGAGAGAGAGAGAGAGAGAGAGAGAGAGAGAGAGAGAGAGAAAAGAAAGAAAGTAGTAGCAGAAAAAGAAGAAAACGAAGAAGATAAAGAATATAAAGAAGATAAAGAACAACCCCTCCTCCCTCTCCCCCCCACCTTTTTCTCTCTCTCTCTCTCTCTCTCTCTACGTCCTCTTCGAAATTACGTTTCCTTTAACACCTACATCATCGTACTAAACTAAACATAAATTTGAAACCCATATGAAGATTGAAGGGGGAATCAAATACACCAAAAAAAAAAAGAAAGAAAAAAATTAGAAAAAAACAAAACAAAAAAAAATAGAAAGGGATCACGCTTGCGCGCGCTTGCGCGCGCGCGCACGTACCTCTCACGCGACAAATTTTCCACATAACGTGCGACCAATCGTTCATGTTTCTTTTGAAAGCATTTCTTCCCCTCTCCTCCTTCCACCTTTTCTTTCAATCTTTCTTCATTTATTTTTTTCTTTTCATCCCTTCTTTTCTTTTTTTATTTTTTTTTCTTCCTTTTTTTTTATGAAAAAAATCTCGCAAGGAAATAAAAAGTCCTCGTCGTTCCGCTCGAAAGTTCTCCTTAATTTTTGTACGGTCAACGTTAAACATACATAATAACCTTTCTGCCACCATATCGCATAATTCTCTTCCCTTTTCCTATTCTTCTCTTTCGTTCATGTTCCCTTGGGGGGGAGGGAGGGAGGGGAAACCATGGAACATATAAAATACATGACACAAAAGGTTGGAAGGGAATGGCTCTCATTGTCGTCGAAGAAACCATAAGGCCTACGTCACAGTGTGGTCTCTCGTAGGAGAGAGAGACAGAGAGAGAGAGAGAGAGAGAGAGAGAGAGAGAGAGAGAGAGAGAGAGAGTGAGACTGGTGAGAAGAGAAGTTAGAAAGAATAGAAATGAGAACGCCATAACTTTAGAGATATATACATATATAGAAAGAGAGAGAGAGAGAGAGAGAGAGAGAGAGAGAGAGTGAGAAGAGGGAGGAAGGAAGGAAGGAAGGAATGAGCAAGGAGGAAAGAAATAAGAAGGAAGAGAGAGAGAGAGAGAGAGAGAGAGAGAGAGAGAAAAGGAGGAATGAAAGAAAGAAGACGATGCTAATCCCCTTTTGTATGGAAAACCAAGAGTGGTCCGTCTAGCGTACGGCCGTGGTAGAGACTTTCGAATAAACGTATTCAACTGGTGCAATATAGCGTGCAAATATAGTACATCCCGTCTAGACGACACGGTTGCTTTACCCCGAACGAAAAGTTACCTCGTTATATTTCGTGAATTTCTCTGTTAAAGATAGAAATAGAAATGGATGGATGGATGGATGGATGGATGGATAGATAAATGGATTGGTTGAAGGAATGAAGAGTGAATCCTTCAATGAATGGAGATCTCAAAAGTATAATGGATTTCCATACCACCCATCTCCATCTCCGTCTCTCTCTCTCTCTCTCTCTCTCTCTTTCTTTTTCTCTCGTTATACCTTCCTACAGTTCGATTTCTTTTCTTTTCTTTTCTTTTCCTTTTTTCTCTCTTTTTTTTTTCTTCTTTTTTATTTTCTCCTTTTGTCTACTTCATCCAAATGGATCCAAGGTAAAATCCGTGATGGGCAGGTTAATATCATAAATCGCGAATGAATCTAACGAGGGGATTGTTGTACCGTATAAATTCATCGCAATAAATCCTTTCATCGTCTTAAGGAAGAGAGAGAGAGAGAGAGAGAGAGAGAGAGAGAGAGAGGGAGAAAAAAAGTAGAAATTGATCGAAGAGGGATGATAAAATAAGGAAGGAAATTGGCTACAGGAAATAAAAAAATAAATGAAAAAGATAGAGACAGACAGATACAGACAGACAGATAAATAGAGAGAGAGAGAGAGAGAGAGAGAGAGAGAGAGAGAGAGAGAGAGAATAAACTAGGATGGTAAATGAATCAAAATGATTAAATAAAAAAGGGGAGGAAGAAGAGGAAGGATAAAGTGGAAAAGGAAAAAAGAACGGACGCGCGCGCGCGCGCGCACACACACAGGAAAGACGAGAAAAACGAAGAAGAGGGAAGATTCGCATCAATAAATTCCTGTTGACGTAAGAACGATCGGATGTATTTCGGGATCGATCATTGCGATTTCGACGATTATGCGAAAGGAGGAAAAGAAGAAGAAGAAAACGAAATGATAAAAAAAAAAAAAAAAACATAAAAAAAATAAAGAAAGGAAATAAGAGGTAGGAAGGAAAAAAAAAGAGAGAGAGAGAGAGAGAGAGAGAGAGAGAGAAAGAATATCCCTCGTTCGTCGGTCAAATTTCACCGATGGATTAAAAAAAGAAAAAAAAAAAACGCACGCACACGTGGCATACGTCGAGTTTTAATTAAATTTAAAATGGGCCACCACCTCCACCCACCCCCCACCCCTCCTCCCCGGATCTCATTTTATAGAGATAGCCATTGAGGATACTTCCTCAATGTCCAATAACTAAGCTCGTTCAACGTTACAGTTATCTAGGTGGGTGCATAATAATAACGTGAAGTTTGTTTGTACAGCAAGTATATATGTGTAGAGAGAGAGAGAGAGAGAGAGAGAGAGAGAGAGAGAGAGAGAGAGAGAGAGAGAGAGAGAGAGAGAGAGAGAGAGAGAGAGAGAGAGAGAGAGAGAGAGAGAGAGAGAGGGTGTATCATCGAGGAACTAGTGCAAACTCCCTGTCGAACGACGTTATCTCGACGAGTTTAACGGCGTCGAGACGATACAATGGGCGTTTCACTTGTCTCTCCGAAGGCTCGTGTCTCCGTAAAGGTTGAAGCTGTGCCTGCCGTTGTTGGTGCTGATGCTTGCTTGTTGCATTTGCTTTTGCTTTTGATACCGACGCTGCTGCATCTCCTGCTGGTCTATGGTGTGTCAGTGGTACATCTAGATTTCGTTTTACACCCTGTATGTATGTACATATACATATATATATATATATATACCTTTGGAATTTATCATTCAAGGACGTGCATATCTCGTTATCATTCCATTGGTTACGAACGAAAGTACATTACCGACGTAGACGTTATCTTTCGATTCGTATTTCGATTCTAAAACTGACGGAATTTAAAGGATAGACATTTTCTAATCTCCATATATATATATATATATATATATATATATATATATATATATATATATATATATATATATATATATATATATATATATATATATATGTTATTGATAGATCGTTCAAATCGATTACCAATAATGACAATAAAAAATAATAATAATCGGATATATCAAATCGGTTCAATGAAAAGGTAAACGTTCTAGAGATAGAGAGAGAGAGAGAGAGAAACGAAATACGTAAAAAAAGGAAAAAAAAAAGTAAAAAAAGGAACGTACGTACGTACGTAGAAGGACGAATGTGTCTTCGACAAGACGTTATCTTATTTCCTTTGATATATCACGGATGACATCTTGGATGATGAATTTATAATTTCAATGATATATATATATATATATATATATATATATATATATATATATAACTTGATATATAGGCATTCAACGAAGTTTGACACTTGTCGAACGCGAGAGGTGAACGGGAACGGAGTGTATGAGGAGTATTAATGGCCTCCGCCAATGTATCAGCTGGTGCTGTGTTGAGAGAAGACAATAACGGGTTAAAGCTAGACCTCTCTCTCTCTCTCTATGTCTATGTCTATGTCTATGTGTGCTTGCGCGTGTAAACGCGTATGTGTGCGTAGCGCGCGTGTCAGGGAACAGATAACACGCTTCGTCTGCACGTTCATACGGAGAAACTTATCAACGTTTCGTCGAAATATCTTTCACGAGCGTTCATATCCGTTACGGAAAATGAAACGAAGGTTAAGAAAATTAAAAAGAAACGAAAAAAGTGGACGGACGAGGCCTCTTATCGTCCTTTTGCAAGAACGTTTCAAACAAAATAAATAAATAAATAAATAAATAAATAAATAAATAAATAAATAAATAAATGAAAAACAACAAGAATAGAACAAATATATGTTCCCGTTAGAAAATCTATATCTCGCCAGTGTACTTTTCGATCCGTCTCGTTCCTCCTTACCCCCTCCCTCCTCACCGCGCCTCCGTCTTTTTCTGGATCGAACGCACATCCGATAACGATTACACCCAAAATTACTCCCAAAATTACTCCCAAAATTACTCCCAAAATTACTCCCAAAATTACTCCCGAAATTACTTACCGAAAGGATCGTCGTTTCTGAGCGGCGATGTCTTGACGGTAAAAAAAAAAGAACAAAAAAAAAAAGAAAGAAAAGTAAAGAAATTTTAAACTTGCCGCGCATCGCGTCTAATCCCCTCGTTCACTCACCCCCGCCACCCTTCATCCATCCAACCGCCACCCTCCAACCCCTGTGCCGTACACGTATACGCGTAATCGCAATGAATCGATGAGAAAAGAAAAACGAAAAAGAAAAAAGAATGAAACCTCCTCCTCACCCTCCCCCCGACGAACGTGGATCGCCAATCGAATCGCTGTCTGAGACGACTCGAGACACGACCACCATGACCGACACCGTGCAATTAGCAAATGCAAAATAATTACGGGGCGTGGTGTCGGGTAAGTTGTGACACGAGCAACGCGTTCGTCGGGCTGGGGGAGGAGGAGGAGGAGGAGGAGGAGGCGGTAGGGAGGGGGAGGGTTCGTTGTAAATGCTTTCGCGTATATCGTGACGGTAACCATTTATCTGAATTCGCGTGAATTTAAGCTCGTCGAGTCGAGTCGAGTCGAGTCGAGTCGAGTCGTCCACTTTTATCTCTCCATTCTTCGTAATTTCATAATATTTTTAAAAGTAAGTAAAATATATATATATATATATATGTGTGTGTGTGTGTGTGTGTGTGTGTGTGTAACAAAATGGCAGTAACCATTACATGCGTATGTATGTATGCATATGTATATCACGTGAATTTATGTGAATTAAACCCGTCTAGTCGTCTGCTTTTATCTCTCCATTCTCGTAATTCCATAATATTTTCATAAGCAGATATAAGTATGCGTGTGAAGTGTGTGCTCGCGCGCGCGCGCGTGTGTATATATATATATAAAGATGTGTAAAAAGAAAAAAAATAATAAAAACAAGTTTCGCTACACCTATGAAAAATATCATATAAAATATCCAAGTACATGCGATTGTCCCATCCCCCCCTCACCCCCCGCCCCCCAATCGCACGTTACTTTATATTACGTGTCCTTGTTGAAAAAATACGTTCGTTTATTCTCTATTAATAAAATTATTGTTCTTACAGTTTTTTTTTCTTTTTTTTTTTAATAACGTAAACTATAAATAAATTTTTTTTTTTTTAGCCGAAAAAAGCGTCATCGCTCGAGCCCTCGGTGGCGCAATTCTGTAGCAACGAGGCTGGATTCGACATGTCGCTAACGACATCACCATTTCCACCAACATTACCACCAACATTAACGCCTGTCCCATTTCCATTGTCGTTGTTCTGTCCCTTCAACGGTTTAACGTCCTGCGAGCCATCGTAGTTATGTATCTGATGATTTTGCGTGTTAATCTCGTTGTAAACGAGCTCTTGGATCTTAAGCCTTACGAACATTTGCCTGTCGAGTGGAAGACTCCTCAATGGATTCCTGACGCTCATTAAAAAGTGATAAGTGTCGTCCTCCTCGTCCTGACCGATGACCAATCTCTTCTGCAACGCGTCGTACCTCTTCCTATCCATCTCGGGATAATCGTTGTCCATTGCCTCCATGAGGGTACGCTTCCTACCGATTTTATTCATTTTAGGGGGTGGCATTACGTGATGCAGACCGTCGTCGTTCGATAACAACGACTGACACGAGTCACCGTCGAGATCATCGAATTGCGTCTCCTCGTGGCCCTCGAGTATGTCGATTTGCGGCTCGATCTGCGTACCGTCCGGCGAGGAACGCAGGACCGCCGCACAGTTTTGATTGAGGGCGCACCCGATCACCCTTGAATTCATTTGGTCCCTCAAAAACAAGAGGCTCCTAAACCAGACCCACTTCGAATCGAGCTCGTTACCAACGCCAAGACTACCGTCGCATTTCCCCCGATAAGTCTTCTTCAATTCGTTCCTGAAGTTGTCTCTGAGGTGCTTCCATTTCGATTTGGCGACGTCGGCTGGAAGAAAAAAGAAGAAGAAGAAGAAGAAGAAGAAGAAGAGGAAGAAAGGAAAAAAAGAAGAAGAAAACGGGCATAAGTCGTTAGAATCAATTTGTCCGCGATGATGATAATAATAATAGACCAATGATTTGAGAAATAAAGCCGAGGCATGCTCCTTATCGAATTGGCCTTTTAAAAGATCGCAACTACTGGGGTCGCTCGTTTCGTCATTTCATCGGGCAGCAGTTTGTCTCACTTGAAGCCGTTCGTACTACCATCCCGTTAATCTATTTTCGACGACGAAGATGGAGATATGGTGTTCGTTATTCGTAAATTCGCGGTACGCTTAACATCGCTATTTTATTCGTAATGGAGTCGAGCAAAAGGGCCAAAGTCCTCCATTGGTCATTGCTAAATCGTTCCATTCTATTCTCAAACGAACAACAACGTATATCTCCGTTAAATATATTAACAATATTGAAAAGTACAAATAGATCTATGACGAGGGTGAGGGGTGGATTGAAAAACAAAAAAAGAAGAAAACTTTATATATACCGTGTCAATTTAGTCACGATCCGAAGACTATCATTCACAGTACATACGTACGTACGTATGCACGTATTTATATATATATATATATATATAAATAAATTAAAAAAAAAGAAAACAAATATATTATTCACAAATAATCCCTCACCCCCACCAAGAAGAATATCGCGCTAAAAAGCAAACACGAAAGCAAGTCGGAAGCTCAGTGCCATCTACCAACACCGTTCTCAAAGTATCTACCGCATGAACTCAGTTCCCAACGCGTTTGCGTCGATATGAACGATACCACCAACCCCCTCTGCCCCCAACCCGCTTTGGTAAACTCTTATCAACGATGAATCCGAAGGACAGAGAACGACGACGTGAATGAGCGGAATGGTAGTACGTATCCGTTTTTGAATTTCCCGCTTCCAAGTATAAAAGAACAGAGAGAGGACTCCAAGTTCGATTTACTATCATTCCGAGTTGTACGTTCAACGAGCTCCCTCTATCTCTTTATACCTCAACCTCTTACCCTCTCTTTCATTCTCTCTCTCTCTCTCTTTCTCTCCTCAATCCATACGCACACATCCATTCACGCAGAG
>OU426869.1:2035423-2052923 GCA_911387685.1 Dolichovespula media
GCATCATCGTTTCCCATTTCATTTTTCCGCAAGAGATAACGTTTACGTATGCGTTTCTTCCTTTTTTTTTATTTCTTTCTTTTTATTCAGATTGCATTTACAACGAGGAGGGGAGGAGGGAGGAGGAGGAAGGAAAAAAAAGAAACACGAAACGTGTTTCGGTGACTACTTACGAGATCTCAAAGGTACGAAAAAAAGAAGAACAAAAATTAAAAAAAAAGAAAAAATAAACTCGATCCGAGAGAAACTAAACCAATTTATGAGATAAAATGTTACAATTAACTTGTTATCAAAAACAAGATCCTTGCTTACCGAGAGAGTATCTATATATATATATACACACACACATATATGTATATACAGGATGTTCAAAAAACATAGGATCAAACTTATATTACGCATTATATTAATTGACGATGAGATCGATTGGATGAAAAAAGTCGGTTTATGTCAACTCATGTCCGATGACGCTTCGTTGAGAAGATCTATGCATTTCAAAGATATCTCTGATTCATCGTCGCCGTCGTAAGAAATGTTCGAAAATATTCCTCCTACCTGGATGAATGCAGGCCTTCATTTCATTTCGTCGAATCCAGTGATCGCCGAAATCGTACGTTCGAATATTCCAAACAGCATCGGAAACAATAGCAAATGCACTTCGAATAACATTCCCGAAGGTTCATCAATACCGTTTCTATCGGTATTTTTATAAATCAAAACTCTCGTTGCGTGATCCCTCTCCCTCACTCCCAATAAATAGAAGTCCATGGAGACGTTTAGTAGTCGTTAGGTGATCTAAGATGTTTCAACCCGATCGTCGGGCCGATCATTGGATTCGACGAATAGAGATAAATCGTACTTATCTTTAAAAGCACGTATCTTTTTTTTTTTTTTTTGTTCAATAAAAACATCCTTCGGACATAACTTCGTACGAACTTTTTTCATCCGTTTGACCGTCAGCAATGCGTAGTGTAAGTTTGTTCCCATGCTTTTTGCGACACCCTGTATATATATGTATATATATATATATATATATATATATATATGTATGTGTATATATATATATAGTATATGTATATATAGATAAAGCGAGGATATAGAAATAGAGACGTCGACAGGAACGTTTGTCAATGTCCCTTAATAACCATCGTCGTCCTGCACTTTAGGAGTAACATCCCAGTGAATAGTTAATATCCTCCCAAATGCATGCAATGCGAGTTACAGAGTCCTTAGGCATGCAGGTATATCAGGATCGATAATATACTCTGACAATGGGGTGTTCCATTGTGCACAGGGAAGACAGACAGATAGACAGACATACGTACATACTATGCTTGTTTACCCCTGTCTGCTCGCGCATTAGCTACGATCGATTACGCGAAATGTAATCATGCCATGCGAGAACACGAGAATCCATGGACCAACCGCAGAATGTCTGGTATTTTGCTAATACGTATCTTTTGTTACGTATCCTTTCTCTCTCTTTCTCTCTCTCTCTCTCTCTCTCTCTCTCTTCTTTCCTTTTCTCATCTTAGTTTCTGTTACTTAAATTACATCGTAAATCAATGAACTTGCTCCAACGAGCAAGATCGAAAAAAACAAAATTGTATTTAAACAACGTAACTTCGAAATTTTGTAATTATATAAATATTAATGAATAATTATTTAAATTGTATAATTTATTAAATTATACAAAGAATATGTTACACACACACGCGCGCGCACACATATATTTATATCGAATTATATAAATGAAATTGTACGAATTATATGATTTATTAGATCATATAAATAAAAATTATATGAATTAAACGTGTAGAAGAAAAATTTTTCTCTCTTCTTCTTCTTTTATTATTTTATTTTATTTTATTTTTTTTTATCTTTTTATCGTCATATTACGACCAACGCCAATCGATTTTATAAACGTTTTTTCTTTTCTCTTCTCTCTCTCTCTCTTTTTTTTTCTTTTTTACTTTCATTAATTGTTCGTCGGAAATAAAATAACTTGTCCATACGTTGAAAGCGTACCTATCGATCTTAATTAACAATTAGATTGATAGGTACGTGCTCGTATACGTATATATTATATCACGATATAGTTACGTGTTATACGTACAACATAAAATCGATAGAAAATATGTGTATATAATATCAACGTAAACGCGTTGTACATACATAAAACCGAATGGTACGTAACGCGGACACGAAATATCAGCAGCGATTCGTCGGAATCATTTGGAATATCGATTTAACTCCCCTCTTAACTCCGGGTATAGTTCAGCTTGCTATAGCGTTTGCCGGAGCACTTAATTACGATGTAATTAGTACTTCGCGTCAAAACGTACGAACATTTACGGTTTCGGTAACGGACACGCATAAATGCTCGACGATCTGTTTCATACCTCTATCTATCAACTCAATCGATATTGTCAACCTTTTGCATACGTACACCACCAGTTTACAAATAGTAAACGCATTTCAAATCAAATTGATTCGAGTCGAGTCGAGTCGAGTCGAGTCGAATCGAATCGAAACGAATCAATGAGAAATTCCTGCGGCGTGTTAATTCAAAAAGCGTGTTTCGTATAGCTATCGGTTTAAACAAATAAATCCTCGTTCGTTTTGCTGCCTCACCCCCTTTCCCTTCCTCCCTCTCTCTCTCTCTTCCTCTTTCATACTTCGATGGTACGTTTTAATAGATTTTTCCTCTCTCTCTCTCTGTTTTTTTTTTTTATCTTTTTATCTCATTCGAACATAAAAATATTTGCTCTCGGGAAAATGGCAATTCGATTGGATTAAACCTTGCCGGAACGGTTTTTTCGTTTTTATTTTATTTTATTTTATTTTTTTTTATATGTATATATATTTTTTCTTTTTTCTTGTTTTTGCGTTCTCTCTTCTTTTTTTGTTATTTTGTTTTTTTGTTTTTTTTTTTCCTTTAATTGAATATCTACAGCCGCCAACAGGTATAATACCGTTAAAAACTCTCACGTTAAATTTACATATGTACATGCTAACAAAATGGTCCACTTCACGGCCGAGTTACTCCTACTATCTCGGCAGCTTCTATCGATCAGTACTTCGTATAAACAAGATTACAGTTCGTCTCCGGGAAAATCCCTCGAGCACCGGACGTTCATGGATTTTCATAGAGCCATCTCTATGCAGATTGTTCAATCATCGTTGCACCAGACTGCTTCCAAGTGCATATATATATAATATATACAGGGTGTCGCAAAAAGCATGGGAACAAACTTACACTACGCATTGCTGACGGTCAAACGGATGAAAAAAGTTCGTACGAAGTTATGTCCAAAGGATGTTTTTATTGAACAAAAAAAAAATAAAAGATACGTGCTTTTAAAGATAAGTACGATTTATCTCTATTCGTCGAATCCAATGATCGGCCCGACGATCGGGTTGAAACATCTTAGATCACCTAACGACTACTAAACGTCTCCATGGACTTCTATTTATTGGGAGTGAGGGAGAGGGATCACGCAACGAGAGTTTTGATTTATAAAAATACCGATAGAAACGTTATTGATGAACTTTCGCGAATGTTATTCGAAGTGCATTTACTATTGTTTCCGATGCTGTTTGGAATATTCGAACGTACGATTTCGGCGATCACTGGATTCGACGAAAATGAAATGAAGGCCTGCATTCATCCAGGTAGGAGGAATATTTTCGAACATTTCTTACGACGGCGACGATGAATCAGAGATATCTTTGAAATGCATAGATCTTCTCAACGAAGCGTCTTCGGACATGAGTTCAATTAAACCGACTTTTTTCATCCAATCGATCTTATCGTCAATAATATAATACGTAGTATAAGTCCGATCCTATGCTTATTGAACACCCTGTATATATTCTAGATTCGTATTCCGTATAACGGTAAGGTTAAGGTAATTTCTATAGGTGACATGAAGCGTTACTCTTTAGTTCGATTCCAAGAATACTTAAAAAAAAAAAAAAAAAAAAAAGAAATAAATAAATAGAAAAATAAATATTCCTGATAAGTTGTTCGATATTAGTGACGAAAAATTCGTTGAAATTTATTAAATATCAAATAGTATCCATAAAACATGGGCGTCAAGTCGCTGTTAGATATAAATATTCCGACTACGAATATAGAGTTATATATTGCCGTTATAGAGATAGATAGATAGGTAGATAGATGGAGAGAGAGATAGAGAGATAGGTAGAGATAGAGATAGAGAGAGAGAGAGAGAGAGAGAGAAACTTAGATGACAATTTTATAAATTCAACACACGATAGGTTTCCGGGATTACATTGGGGGCATAACTTTCAACATGAAACGGTCACGCTCGAAGATGCGTTGTATACTAACGTAATACGCCAAGATGAGATAATATAATATATATCTATGTATCTAACTTACTAGGATATATTGGTATACTCTCATAATAATAATATTTAGTGATGAATACCGCATGTACATGAATATCTTATTATTAGACGTTCCATAAACGTGAATTTCATTTTGTTGAAAATTTATTTATATATATATATATATATATATATATATATGTATATGTATATATTTATGCGAGCCGTTGATTTTGTGTGGGTTGCGTCCATATTTGTTTTCTTTCTTTTCTATATAAATAAAAATATAAATTGTATGTTAATTTGTAATAAGAGTTAGCTTCACAACTACTTTTTGTTCTTTTTTTTTCACAAAACGGACATGCCCTAGTTTCAAAATCAACTGCTCATATATATATATGTACAGGGTGTTTCAGCTAAAGGAGGTCTTCTATAACATACATAACATTATGCTATTATATATATATATATATAAATATATGTAAACTATATATATATATATATATATATATATATATATATATATATATAAATATAAATTATTCATAACATACTTCTTTTTAAACCATTCAAAGTATGCCATAAAAGTTTGTCGCATCATAAAAAACAAAGTAAATATTTAGGCGGCCTCCTTTTGCTGAAACACCCTGTATATATCACAATTTTTATTCTCTTTCGCTGTTGTATCAGAATTAAAAAGAAAAAAAAAGAGAGAGAGAGAGAAACTACAATTTTAATCGGAATTTAAAAGAAAGAAAGAAAGAAGGAAAAGGAAAGAAAGAGAAAGAAAATGAAAAAAAAAAAGAGAGAGAGAAAAAGAGTCGTAACAGCTCGTTCCATTAATTACGATAGATATCGATCATACTCGTGTAGATTTACATTTCATTTCTATTCCAAGAGAGAGAGTGATAGAAAGAAAGAGAGAGAGAGAGACCAAACAAAGTTCGCGTGACTGAAAAAAAAAAAAAAAAAAAAACAAGAAAAAAAGTATCACGTTTTACCTCGAATTCCAATTTGTTCTTTCTCCCTTTCCTTCTTCGATCTTTTCTTTCTTTCTTTCTTTCTTTTTTCTTTCTTCGTTTCCTTGTCTTTTTTAAAACGAAGCGATTAAGCTCTTGACTCTGTGATTTTTCCTCTTAATCCTTTTATTCATTTCATCGATAAAAGGCTGTAGAGCCTTCGTACTTTCTTCTTCGAGCAATTTTATTATGCGATTTTGGAAAAAGCGCGTTACCGTAGATACAAATATATTCATCACAGGATCCAACTTATTGGTGTGGACTTGCAAATTGAGCGAACTGAAAGGAAAAGAACTATTTTTTACGTTTACTCCTCACACCCACACACACAAAAACACACACACATTTTATTTTATTTTATTTTTTTTTTTTTTTTTTTTTTTTTAATAGGACGTTGAGATTAAAGTATTAAGACGTCTCTTAAAGATCGATATCGAAGATAGATATTTTTCATATACAACAGAAGATACTCGAGCAAATCAGTCAAAACCAATTAAAACTAAAGTGTCGAATATATGATTCCTTATCGAACGTAACTTCGAGCGTGTTAGGTGTTCGGTGATTAGAACTTTTCTTCTGTTATTTTTTTTTTCTTCAATAAAATAATAAAAATAATAATAATAATAATAATAATAATAATAATAATAATAATAATAATAGATTAATGATTTCTTCTATTCGCAAAAATTGTGGATTATTGATTTATCTAACGATTCGATTAATAATTTATCAGGCACGAAGTGATATATAAGGAATAGATGAATCATTGTCTTATCTTTAATCGTCCATTTAACTATCGTCGATAATTGGTTTTCTTCTATCGATCGATTTTCTTCCGTCGTATCCTTACGATACTTTTTAACAATCAAATTTAACGACATCGGGACGAACGACGAGGGTGTAACGAATATTGAAAATTTATAATTACTCGATTCTATGGATCCTTATATAGTGAAGTATCATTTCGTATTTGTTCAGATCTATTTCGTACGAAACATTGAAATCGGCATCGTCAATACGGCCATAAATCTCTCCTCGTTTCGTTAGAAACATATACATGAAATCGTAGTCGTAATTTAACTGCAAAAATAATATCCTTCATTAACGAATTTCTTGTGTGCAACAATAACAATAACAATAATAATAATAATAATTATTATTATTAAAAAAAAAAAAAAAAAAAAAACAGATTTAATCATTTATTTATTTCGTTATTTCATCTCTCTCCCATTTCCATCTATCTTTCTTTCGCATAGTATTATTATTCTTACGTTCAATCGTTGCCATCTCAAAGGTATATCGAACAGTAAACGCTTATGGTTGTATTGCAACATTATGTTCTTCGATCGTTTCACGTCCGTTATATAGTGTAGAAATCCATGTCGCAAATTGATTTTTCCATTAAAAATTCCTGGCTATAGTGACGTCAAATGAATAAACGAGTATATGTATACATACATACATACATATATATATATATATATATATATATATACATACATATACATACGTATATAGTCATTTTTCCCTTTTTTTTTAATTTTCTTAATACTTTCTTTATTTCGTAAAATTTGTATTCTCAATTATTTAATTATTTATTTATTTACTTGGACGAATACGTACGAGGCGGAGGGTATTTACGACGTAATCCGGAAGGCTAATGGGTTCCATGCCTGTTTTACTCAGATAGTCACGTACCTTCGGCAAGATATCGTCGAAAATTTTGTTTACGTTCGCTTTGTCCGAGTACTCGGTGCTGATCAGTCGTGAAAATGACAAGATAATCGAAAAGGAAAAGGAAAGTAAAATAAAAAAAATAAAATGAAATAAACGGACGTCGCACTATTAACGACCGTCAAATTTCCAACGAATGAATAAATACTTCATAACGATTATCTCACCCAATGATCGTAGAAATTTCCAATGGCGAAAACAACGACGTGTATCCGACATCGTCCGTAAAATTTCCATCGCAGTGCGCGATTAAAACGATCGAGAATGGAATGAAAAATGTCAAATATCGTCGACTATTCATTTTCCACAAATATACATATACATACGAATTGAATGTTATTGCCTAACTGACAATTCTAACGACGATCCAATCCATTTTTATTGATCATCCTTATCGGAGTTTCTGCCTTCGAGATCGATAACGATTTTATTTTCGACGGATAAAGAGAGAGAGAGAGAGAGAGAGAGAGAAAATAAAAAAAAAACAGAACAAAAGAAAAAAAAGTAGGAAAGAACGAAAACATCTTAAGAGAAAGGAAGTGGGTGGGAGTGGGGTGTGTGAAGGGGAGGAGGGAAGAAAACATACAAATACGCGCACGCACGCACGCGCGAACACACACGTACACGCAAAGAGGAAGAGGAATGGAGTACACGAGATTCTCACTGTGTGCGAGATCAGTTTTCGAAAGCTTCAAATTTCACTTTCAATTTCGTCCGTACGAGAAACATCTCTCTCTCTCTCTCTCTCTCTCTCTCTCTCTCTCTCTTTCACTATGAAACACTTTCGCTTTCTCGAGTTTTACTTTTTCATTTTACGTTTTTCCTTTTCTTTTTTTTTTTGTTTTTTGTATTCCCCCTTCATAAACGCGTTCACTTTCGCTCAGTGTCGACATACTAACCTAAGAGTATCTTTGAATCTGACCTTGAAACACGGATTTCACCCGACATCTTTGAATTCTTCGCGAACGATACCGAATCTCGCTTTAACCTAACTTTGACGTATGGACGCGCGCGGTACAGGTAAAAAAAAAAAAAGGAAGAAAGAAGAAAGAGAATAAAGAAAA
Source organism: Dolichovespula media (assembly GCA_911387685.1). Classification (NCBI taxonomy): domain Eukaryota; kingdom Metazoa; phylum Arthropoda; class Insecta; order Hymenoptera; family Vespidae; genus Dolichovespula; species Dolichovespula media. Next base: position 2,043,597 of record OU426869.1, read on the forward strand.
AAAGGAAAAAGAAACAAAAGATAAGACGAAAAATTTTGAAAAAAAAAATAAAAATGAAAAAAAAAAAGATAATAAAAAAATAAGCTTGTGGAGTTTACGTGAACGATTTCTATCTGTCGAATCGGAATGATTGATTTTAAAGGTAAAAATCATAATCTCTTTCGAGGATTGTTCTTTGTTCTTTATCAATAAGATTATCCAAGATGATCTTTCTTACAATGGTCTCGTAAAGTATCATATCTATTTCCAAACGTCTAATATTTATCAAATAATCGTCGAGAAGTAAGAAATATCGAACTACGAGAAACCGAATTGCTAAAGAAATTGTATATTTATTGAACGCTAACTACGACAAATTCAATCAATACAATAGCTAACTCTCTCGTGTTTTAAATTTGTTAAAATTTCCAATGAGCATTCTTCGATAAACATATAATATCCTAATGTAAACATATAATATCTAATATATCTATATGCTTCTACGTAATACATATAATGTCATCTAATATATCTATATATTTCTACGTAAGTTAGATATAAAGTTTGGATTGAATTTATTAAAAAAAAAAAAAAAAGAAAAAAACGATAAAAAAGAAAGAAAGAAAAAAAAATATTTAGAAACGCACCGAAGTATACAGCCATCAGATCGATAGTACTTGCGTTATATGATTTAGAAGCGGATTAGCGGATTAGAGGATGGATCGCAAGTAATACCGACCCAGATCTCACCACTTGGAGGTTGATGTATATGAAGATCCACGGGATCAACATAACAAACCAATTAATCGCGTCTAATTAATCTTCCTTCGATCAGATCGATATCGATCGAGAATCGATTCATCGATCGCGACTTTGTCCTAACTAACTTTTATTAGATATTTTTCTAGTAGAATCATGGATTTTCTTTTATTAAATATCTTCGTGCTAATAAAAATAATGAAATAATATCATTTTTTATGCATACGTAATCCGTACTCTGCGAGCATGTTTACAATGTATATGTATTACATATATATATATATATATATATATATAAAATTTTTAATAAAATTTTATTTGCCAATCATTGGAACAATAAGAAAAAAAAAGAGAATAAAAGAAATATATACATATATATATATATATATATATATATATATATATATATATAATATTTAAATATTAACTTACCAATAATCTCTTCTAATATTGAAAGTATAGTAGTTATTTTTATTATCTTCCATGATGCACTGACTTTAACACACGAATAATTATTTATTTATTGCTGGGCGAACTCTGAATCTAATTCGCGAATCTCTACTACTCTCTCTGTGTGTGTGAGTGTGTGTGTGTGTATGTATGCCTATGTACAGTCTGTATGACTGTTAAAAAATGGTAAACAAAACTTTATACGAGCAAACACTGACTCTCATTTGCGACTGCATTGCACGCAGCCAACTGGAGTCCAAATAATTCAAACGCCTAACAATTAATTTAATTTGGCAAGGAGACCCGTACAAATTTTAATTAACGAACAAACACTGACTTCACACTCACGCGATTTTATTCACTTATTTATTTATATATTCACTCATTCGTTCATTTATTTATCTTTTTCTTTTTTTGTTTTCCTTTTTTATTTCATTTAAACGACGCAACACACGATTTATTCATTGCCGTGCACCCGTTTGCGATGATCATCTGAAAAAAAAAATAGAGAAACAAAATTTGTAATAAAATTTTATTTGGCAATCGTTGTAACAATAAGAAAAAAAGAGAATAAAAAATATATATATATATACGATTAAAATCATTGAGGAAATATTTCAACAAAAATTTACTTAGATCTTACATAGTTTCTGATTAATATACATAATTGACTCTACTTTCACGCGATTTCATTTATTTATTTATTTATGTATTTTTTATTTAAACGAACTAACATACGATTTATTCATTGCAGAATATTTAATCATATATATATATATATATATATATATATATATATATATATATATATATGATTAAAATTATTGTGTAAATATTTTAACAAAAATATATTGAAAATTTACATAGATTTTGATTTATATATACAGTTGATATTTGCATGGACGAAGGAGCTCCGGTATCAGGAATAAAATCTAATACTTCCTTCGTACAAAAAAGCTTGAAAATTATGCTAAATTTCTATATACATAAATCTCTAACGAGCACTAAGTAATAAAAACACGCATGATATAATTATAGATACGCATATTAAATAAAAAGATGTTATAATACGTTCTATTACAAAACACACGACTATCTCGAAGAATAATAATAATCGATCTTATCGTACATCTTTTTAAAGCTTCAATATTCTTTAGAAATAATTTCAATTATTGATAAATGTGTTTTTGTTTGTCCTTTAAGGAGTCCGATGTTCGATTGTGATTTATTTTTACTTTGTTTTTATTTTTCTTTTTTTTTTTTCTTTATATCACTATATCTCAACCGAATAAATTCCTGGAAATTCTCGAGCGATAAAATTCCTGGAAATTCACAGTCCACTAGTTATTTATATGCGAATATTCTCTCTCTCTCTCTCTCTCTCTCTCTCTCGCTTTTTCTCTGTATATTATGTCTCATTCAATATCTTTAAAAAAATAAAAAATAAAAATAGAACAACTTACCACAGCTGCAAATGACTTCCCTTGTATTCGTTGCTCGTCCTTGATAAATCTGAAAATAGTAAGACTATATTAGTACATTATAAAAATCAAATATGGATTGTTGGATGATATGGACCGTTTATTTTGAAAGTGGTGCGTCCATTTTTCTTTTCTTTTTTTTTTTTTTTTTCTTAAATGAGATCACATAATTTGTGATTAATTTAATGTAAACTTTTTATTTGTAACCAGTTATCATTTAATATCTTTAAAAAATGCCAATGCTTTGTTCAATTTAAAATTAGCCTATATATATATATATATAAAATAAATTGCGTGGCGTTCGATATACTAAACTTTAATTTTCTCGAAACAACAATAAATGAACTTGTACGACTTTCAAAATAAATGGTCCATATGTGTACGTCTACGTTTGTTATCTATATACTGTACGTGTATACGTATATATGTATGTGTGCGCGCGTGTGATATATATATATATATATATATATATATATATATATATATATATATGAACGTATAAAACGAAAATCGAAATACAATACGAGATGTGATAAGAAACGATTAATTAACGAAAGACAATTAACACGAGGCATCGTTAAAAAGACGTAATAAATTGCGGTATAGTTAAAATAGAGGTATCGAGTTTGAAAAAAAGAAAATAACGCGATAAACCCTCACCCCTAATAACATCGCGCGACACCACCACTTCGGGATACGCGTCGTAGTGGCCGATTTTATTTTCACGAATATCTCTTAAACGCTCTACGATCCTACGACTCGCTCTAACGTCGACGTAACGTAATACGCGTTTAAAAAAATCGATCGATGTGCGAAAGACGGGTTGAAGTCGAAAAATATCTCGTTAATTACCTGTAATTAACGATGACGATAAAGATCCCGTGTTGAACCGGTCGTGTCGTAACACAAAATGGCGTCTCGGTCCACCGGTAAGACAATTGAATAAATTCGCGCATGCGCGTTACGTCATCGAGTATTATCCTACGTATTAATAAATATATACGGACGTGTATATACGTGTGTGTGTGTGTGTGTGTGTGTGTACGTACGTACGTACGTACGTACATACATGAATATCCAATTATCGTCAGAAAATGTCATACGAATCGTAATATTTGACGGTAAGAAAAAAGAAAGAAACAAAAAAGGAAAAGAAAAGAAAGGAAGCAAAGAATCGTTTTATTTATTGATATCGCGAAAATAAATGGCTGTTTATTTATCTCGTTGATTAAAATGGATCTTCGTACCTGCAAACAACGTTGCCCCGACGCGTTTCGTGGCTTCATCTTCTTCATTACTATAATTCATCATCAACTTCATTTATTATAATTCGTATTCCATTGTACGTGTTGTACGATTCTTTTTTCTTGTTTTTTTTTTTTTTGATATAGAAAATTCATTTCCAATTTTTACTCGAAATTATCAAGGTATTGAAAAAGTTAATGAGTTTCAGGGTATTGAAAATTTAATGAGTAAACATATAAAGGAATTATTATTTCGACTCGCGAGTTATCGGAAATGGTTGGTAATACTTTTTAAAAAAGAACGGATGAAGCGGGACGAAAAATGTGAAACGATTTAAAATACGGAAAGAAATAAACAAAGATATATATATATACATATATATATACATGTATATTTGAATTTGGCCATATCGTCGATCAAAATGCTCTTACGGGGTTGGGTGTAAGGGGATGTATTATAGATTAAAAAATAAAAAAAATAAATAAAAAAACTGAAACGACGTAACATTCCGTCTCCTTTGTCCTACATTGTCACGCTTGCACGAATAAAATTATTTTATATTTTATACATTTTTATTATTCATTAAAATTGATTAATAAACGTTTTGCATTATTATTATTATTTTTTCTAGCCTATGATTCAATAATATCCATAATTTTGTTTCAATTTTGTATTAAAGCCGAGTCGTAAATTACTTTTCAATTTTATCATTAAACTCGAGTCGTACATTTTTCACTTTTTTCTTTTTTCTCATGTCTTTTTCATTAAAGTCAAAATCAAATTAAATCTATTATTTTATCCTATATATAAGCAATACGTTTCTTATCTCTATAAAATTAAGGGAATAATTGTTAAATAAGATTATTATACTGATTATTTTAAAACGACAACGTACGAGATAGATGAATTAATAATTAGCTTAACACAATAACAGATTCTAAGATAGAGATTCGAAAATAAAGATCATAAAACACGATCAATAAATAAATATATATATATATATATATATATATCGAGCGAATATTTAAATATAATAGTTTAAACGATTATTCCAGATTAATTATTCTAATTTTTCTTGGATGGAACCTATGGGTGGGACCTATGAGTGGGATCCATGGGTGGGGCCTATGGGTGAGGCCCTTGGGTATGAGCCTTTAGGCGGGTCTCCTTCTATTCAGTACGAAATATCGAACTCAATTTTGGTATTCTGGTTTTTATTTATTTTTTTTTTTTTTTTTTTTTTTATTGGAACGATTTTCGAGATATCCATCTCTCTTTTTGAGTTCCATCGTTCTCGTGGACGCATGGCGTTCCGAGTTTCTTTACTTTACTTTTCTTTTTTTTTTTCTTTTTTCTTCCTCTTCTTTTCTTCTTTTCAGGCCAGATCGTCGAGGAATGGATTCTCTTGTCCTTTGGTGTGGGCTTTTGGACGGGTCGCTTTACGTTAGTATCGCGTGGAACTCTAGGGTAGGATAACTTGGGAAGGGCCCTTAGGCGTGGGCCTTACATTTCCTATTAGTTAAGAAACTCCCGAAGCGAAATTGCATCTCGGAACGTGAATTATAGAGTAGAGTTACCGTTAGCCTGTGGGTATCTATAAGCAACAACCTCCCCATGTGATGAGAACCTGGATCGGTAATACTTCATGATACATCGTAATCTTATGGGGATACAATTAGTATTATCGGGCGTATAACTGCATATTTTGTCACGTTTCCAAAATCTTTAAGATTGTTAAATGAAAAACGATTAAAGCAAGCTATGACCGTTTACTTCTTATATACTTTATATATCATTTAAAAAATAAATAAATAAGAAAGAAACATTCAAAGAAGTTTTAACGAATCACAATTTCTTAGTTATAACTAATATATAATATATTATAGTGAACGGAGAAAAGCAAATGATCAATATCCCATTGTATCGGTCTTTTAAAAATAGTAATGATCCCTATGGTAATATGTTTGCAGAAGTATATAAATTGTATCAAAGCGAAGATTAGAAACAGTAGGATTGAAATAATAATATTAATGATGTTAATTACATTAATTATTAATTTATAATATTGAATTGACTTATGGTATTAGTTAAACATATACGTAATCTTTAAATTTTAGTTTACTTTAATTCATTTTCTTTTCTTTTTTTTTTTAATTGCTCTCTATGATCCTTAATATTTTCTAAATTCAATAAGTAATAAGTATAAGAGAATGGATAGTTAGTTATAAATAATATGTAACCTTTTATTATATAGTATTTAGATATTTATTATATAATAATTGAAATTTCTTGAGTATAGACTGTATACAAAAAGGGGCAGAAAAATTACATGATAGTTGATATCGAATGTATCCAAGTCGACAGATTAGTTGAATCCAACGAATAAGATACTAGACAAAATTAAAGAATATTATTAGCTTGCTTGATGTACGCTTTCAAAATACAGTTAATGAAAATTAATATCTAGCTTTTTTTATATATTAATTGAAATTCAATAAAAATCTCTTAAAAATAAACTTACTTATATAGAATTAATATAAAAAGGAGCAGAAAGTACATGATAGTTGCTTTTGAATACGTCCAGGTCAAAAAAACAATTGAATACATAACATAATATATACTTAATTTTATTCTATATAATATTATTAATACAGAATAAGGTTAAGTATATTTATATATGTAAATGTATGTATATATATAATAGAGTCTTATATAATATAAAATAGGATTAATAAACCATAAGTAATTAAATCAAGGATATAAATATGTAATACATTGGTTCAAAGTTGAATAATTTTATCAGTTCTCCTTTTTATTGTATTGTCGTAAACAAATACCTGTAACCAACTAATTTATTCTTTACTCAATGACATTTAAACTGTAATTTAAATTCAAATTGAAAAAACTAATTGCTTTGTAGCTAGTAACATAGACAATCACTTTCATACTTACTTTTATATATCCTGGTTTTTTAAACAGATGTATTCGCATATAAGCATAGGCAATAAAGACTCTAAAGACACATGTAGACCAAAGGATGAAGATATTTTTCTTTTCAAATTTATTAACGAACATTAAGATACACTTTAATAATAGAAACACTATCCAAAACCGATAAGAAAATAAATTTTATACGTATATGACAGAGAGAACCTGTTACAGGTAAACCCGTTATCCAAAATTAAAAAGTATCTTTTCTAATCCGTTCAAAATCATTGCAATATGGGAATAAAATTGTATATTTCAAATCGCTAAGCGACTAGAAGTGCATAATGTTTTTTTATATATATTACTTATATATCATACAAGTTTATATACACACTATACCAATACTAATTTTTATTAAGCGCGGATCACTGCGAGGGAACGCACCAAACGATATCAAAAAAAAAAAGAACAAAAATATACAAATATATAAGATGACTGAGAATAGTTTGGTTTCACGTTATTAATCTACCTACCCACTCTAATCCACGCTAATTCGATTGGTGTTATACACTGTCACGATAAACTCTTCTAATTCAAATTTCGTTCATACTTGTCAATGAAGTTACGCACGTTTAATTTACGCAAGTCGATTAACGGTTTTAATAACATTTATCATACATACATACATACATACATACATACATACATACATACATACATACATACATACATACATACATACATACATACATACATACATACATACATACATACATACATACATACATACATATATATATATGAGATAATTTTAAATATTTATTATTAAGATTTTTAAACTCCGTATTATTTATCTGAAAAGAGACATGGCGTGTCATCTTGAATGCAACTAATCGTACCTTACGAAATCGCAGATGATTTTCGATCGGTAATGCAGGTGCGCCTTTACAAGAAGAAAACATTTTGACGTTTGTACGAGCCCGGTTGTTTTTCATTCTTGACGATTGCTTGTTATTACATTTATTTGTATTTAAAATGAGCGGAGAAGATTATGAATTTTTGGACGAAGATAAGGATAAAGTAAGATACTCTTTAAACGCATTCAAATTTCCATGATATTTCTATTTATCGTAGAAAAAATTGAAATATTGTATTTGAGGTTATATTCCTCGTGTCATAATGTATAGAAATATTTTTTATCAATTTCTTTTTCTCTTTCTTTCTCTCTCTCTCTCTCTCTTCCCCCCAATGTTTAACGAATCGTAGGATGAAATTCGTGCGGAATTGTCGCATATGAGTTTCGAGGATTTACAAAAGTTAAAGGAGAAGCTCGGTACGAAGGTATACAACGAGACCGTATTTGGCAGTAGAAAGAAAAAGTCGGTACAATTCAAAAGGGAAAACAAAAATAGGCCTAGAGAGATGTCTACGAGGAAGCAGGTACCCAGGTTTAGAGAAATAATTCAGGTTAAGAGGCATATACCCAGAGATCCGCGCTTTGACACTCTGTGCGGGGATTTTAATGAAAAGGCATTTAAAAACGCGTACAGTTTTATTAACGAAATAAAGGAGAACAACTTGATCACTTTGAAAAGCGAGCTACAAAGGACAGACGATCCGAGGGAGATTAAAAAGATCAAATATCTTATTCAACGTTTGGAGAATCAATTGAGGGAGCAAAAGAGAAAGAACGCGAGGGAGGAGAAGAAGGTCGAAGAGAAGAAGTCGATAATAAGGGCCATCAAGTCCGGACAGAAGCCTACCTTCAAAAAGAAATGTAAGTTCTTTTTCTTTCGTTCCTTCCTCTCCCTGCATCTCCGATGATCCTTAAAAGCGTCGCGCGCTTGCATAACTTCTATTTTATTTACAGCGGAGAAGAAAGTTCTCGATCTAATATCCCAGTACGAGGAGTTGAAAAGTTCAGGTAAATTGAAGACGCACATTAAAAGGTTGAGAAAGAAGGCATTAAACAAATCCAGACCGCAAATCGAACAAGCCAATTGGACGGTCACGGACGTAGAATAAATATACTTGTTGATATTTATAAACTCTTAGGTAAGAATAATAAACGAGACTGTTCTGAAACTTATGACTCTTGAAAATTTATTTTCTACATCCTGACAATCCTCTCTCTCTCTCTCTCTCTCTCTCTATCAATATAGGAATGATAATAAATCTATATATCTAACTTGGATATCTCCAAAGAGAGAAAAAAGAAAAAAAACGCTCGTTAATTATGTATTTTTTATTTAACATCAAAAGTAATGACACTTGGGTTGGACAATGTCTCTTCGCTTCATCCTTAATGTATTTCATGTGTGAAAACGGAACTTATAGATAATAATTAATATGAAAGGAATCATCAATTAGAAGAGATATTTGATCGATAGAGCAGTGTGTTTTGTATTATATCTTCTGTAATTCTATTCTCTTAGGTGTGTTCGATTTTTATCTGTCCCCTATGTATCATGTTTTTTTTTTCTCT
>OU426869.1:2055423-2057923 GCA_911387685.1 Dolichovespula media
TTCTCTCTCTCTCTCTCTCTCTCTCTCTCTCTCTCTCTCTCTCTATCTCTTTGATCGACAAAGAGAGATGTGAAACGTCGATCTAAAACGACCCACAAGTTCTTCGATCAACGTTTTTTTTCGTCTTCCCCCTCACCCTTCCATTTTTCTCGCTCCATCCCTTTCTCTCTCATTTTCATTTTTATTTTTGTTGTTATTGTTGTCCTTGTCCTTCTTCTTCTTCTTCTTCGTTTTCCTTATTTTATTTTTCTTTTTATCTTGAAACAACGAATATCCGATCGTATCTCAATGTTAATAGCGATCTTATTTATTCAACGAGCCTAATCTCTCACTTTTGCCGGTCCTCCTCACACCCCCTATCGCCCCCCCTTTCTCTCTCACATTCTCTCTCTCTCTCTCTCTCTCTCTCTCTGGCTGCTGTTTTGTACGTTCAAACGCAATACTTCCTTCTCTCTCTCTTTTTCTCTCATATAATTCATATTCATAATTCGTATTCACATTTATATTTTATTTCCTTTCCTTTCTCTGTCTCTCATCTTTTTTCATTACTTTTGTAATCTCTCTCTCTCTCTCTCTCTCTCTCTCTCTTTCTTTCTTTTCCCACACTCGCTTGTAATTAAAATTTTAAATGTTAAATTAATTAAATTTTAATTTTTATTTCGAACACCAAAGAGAAGACACGGACGATATTTCATTGCCGGAAGCGGAAGAGAAGAGCCGAGGGGGGAGAGCGTTCATTTGGCGTACCTTTGGAGGAGCAGGAGGAGAAGTTGAGGGTGGGGGGGAGGAGGAAGAGGAGGAGAGGGAGGAAGAGGAAAATGAGAAGGACGCGAAAGAGTGAGTGAGAGTCTTAGTAGGAGAAGAGGAAAGAGAATGACGATGACGATGACGACGACGATGAGGAGGAGGAGGAGGAGGAGGAGGAGGAGAGAAAGAAAGAAGGGTCGATGATTACGTGGGGTGGCGATCGAAGAGTAAGAGGAGGATTTAGGAGGATTTAGGAGGATTTAGGAGGATTTAGGAGGGCCTTAGTAGGAGAAAAGGAAGAACGTGTTACGCGTTTACGGCACCTCGAGAGAACACACCTCGCTTTTTATTTGAACACTTAGGGTAGAGTCTTGGGGCCCGGGCCGCTGAGCGAGCATCCATTTTTTTCCTTGTTTTGTTCTTCGTTTTTATTTATTTATTTATTTATTTTTGTTAAATCCCATCGTTTTCTTCCGTCTCTCTCCCTCTCCCTCTCGATCTCTCCGCGTCTCCATCAATCTATCTCTTTTTATCTTTATATCTTCACTTTGATCCTCTTATCTTATTTCCTTTCTTTTTCTTTCTTTTTTTTTTTTTTTTTTTCTTTAAATCAATCCTCGTCCCTTATCTCGTCATTTTTGCACATATCGTGGCGTATGTCAACTCCCCCCCTCCTCTCCTTCCCCCCCCCATTATCTTCGTTTCCTTTTTCAATCTCTTTCAAATTAGCCATTTATTATACGTTTACGTGAACCGTTCGATCTATCGATCTATCGATCTATCGAAACTCACTCCACGGTCGTCGCGTCGAATCGACCCGATCCGCGCCGAAGGAAGAGACGAAGGACGATGGATTATTATTATTATTGTGCGAGAGCTCGTTCCACCGGATAACATTATTAATTAACATTATTAATTATCATTATCCATCGGTTAATCCATCGATCCAATCCAGTCCAGTCCAGTCCAGTCCAGTCCATCCATCCATCCATCCATCCATCCATTCAATCCAATCCATCCGTCAATCAATCAATCAATCAATCAATCAATCAATCAATCAATCAATCAATCATCAGTATATATCCCCGTGTGATCTAATCGCGATCATCGCATTATTTTCGATCGAACCGGACACAACGAACGAGCTCACGTTAATTATTTTCTCGATCAGAATTTCTTTTCCTTCTTTTGGACGGCGGACGGAAGCGTCTCGACGCTAATAGTTCGTTTTTGTTTGTTTATTTTTCTCTTCTCCTTCTTCCTGTCCTTTTAAATACCTATTTATTCATCTTGTTTGCTTTTTTTAAATTAATTAATTAATTAATTATATTTATTTATTTTGTCTTAATATCCGTACAACAATCTCGAAGCACGACACCCACGAAAGATGAAAGGGAATCATATATATATATATATATATATATATATATATATATATATATATATATATATATATATATTATTTTTCTTTTTCTTTCTTTCTCTCTCTATCTCTTTCATTCTTCTCCTATTTATTCTTTTCTCTCTTTGGAATGGCGTATATTACTATAATAACGTGTTGTGTCTGGCGTTTGTATGTATTTATGTTTTATAATCATATATTATAATCGTGCGCGTGTTATTTATTAATGATGATAACGATGATGATGATGATGATGACGACAACGACGATGACGACATTTCGTCATTTATCGGGGGGGGGAGGGGAGGGGGCAGAGAGGGAGGACACGTTCAGTTCTTGTTTTCCTTTCTT
>OU426869.1:2062923-2092923 GCA_911387685.1 Dolichovespula media
AAAAAAAAAGAGAGGGAGAGAAAAATAGATATTTAATACGGAACGTTTATCGTGAAATCGTAGTAAAAAAAAAAAAAAAAAAAAAAAAAAAAAAAAAAAAAAAAAATAAATAAATAAATAAATAATCATGATTTGTTGATCATTGATTTACCCATTCCTGGCCGTAGCTATCTCTGAGATCATTGATCGCCTTCGAGTCCCATTGCTTTCTGATTCCAAAGAGATGCAGCGGTAGGAAACCATTTTCAGCCATGATTACGAAGTATACAAAGAAACCAGCAGCCGCTTGTATCATGCCGATTTGTCCATACGCCATCGAGATAAGCCTGTATTTATTTATTTTTTTTTTTTTTTTAAGAAAAAAAAATCGATACGTTAGAAATGATTTCTTTTTATTCCATATACATATATATATATACATACATATATATATATATATATATATATATATATATATATATATATATATATCGAGACGATAGAACAATTAGGATGGTTTTGCCGTTTTTTTAAACGACGAACATCGAAGGATCCAAATTTCGACGTATCATTCAAAGATATATTGGCTTTTGTTCGTCGCACGATACGAGTTGAAGATTTTTCAGTGATTTATAAACAAAACAAAAAAAAAAAAGAAAAAGGAACGTTTTCTCTCTTTTTTCTTTTTTTTTTCTTTTCCTCTAATCGAATTGAAGAGTGGATCGTTCGATGGTTCGTCGAAGCCGTTCGTGTGTAATACGTAATTAAATATATGCCACTAAGAGAACACGCCTAAGGTATTATTTACTCTCTAGCTCTAGTGGTGTCTATCTATGGTGTTGTTGTTAGTTATTACGTGGAAAATAAAGCCGTTAATATGTCCGTCCGATGGACGAAATGCAGCTCACTTACCGATCGTCATGATGGTAGAGACGGTAAATAATCGGATTTTCTTCTCACCGATAAATCGTCATTATCATCATCATCATCATCATCATCATCATCATCATCATCAACAACAACAACATCAACATCAACATCAACATCAACATCAACATGAACATCAACATATCGACATCGTCATCATCATTGTCATTCGTAATTATCATTGCGAAGCATGCCACGTGTACACACTCACGTTCAAGCATAATACGTAATAGTAATAGTAGTAATAGTAGTAGTAGTAGTAGTAGTAGTAGTAGGTGAAATAGTAATAGACACACATACGTACACAGAAAGACAGGGGATGCTCATGCAAAAATAAGGCCCATGCGAGAGCTTATGCCGCGACAAGTTTGTTGCATCTTTTTTTTTTTTTTTTTTTTTTTTTTTTTTTGCAAATTTGCATAAGAACAAAGCGAAAGATAATTTCATGCAGACAATTTTCATATTTTCTTCTTCTTGTTTGTTCATTTAACTGTTTTCTTTTCTCCCCAATTCTTTTGCCTCAATCTATCATCATCGCCATCGTCATCGTCGTAATCATCGTCATCGTCGTCTCATTCGGGTTTCGAGAGTGAATGGATGACACACGATCGGGATTGTTTTCATCGCTTGCGAAATAAATAAATATGCGTTGAAATAATTATTCTATGGTTAGAAGATCGAATAGATTTTATAGATTAAAGAATGAAATTTGTTATTATATATATATATATATATATATATATATATATATATATATATATATATATATATATATATAATAAGATATAAAAATGTCGAATGAAGAGATCGAGATTAAGGGGCGACGATGAGGTAGGGGGGGGGGGGAACTCGACGATGGACGATTATCTTCGATTATGTGGCTTTTCTTTTTCCTTTTTTTTTTTTTTTTGAATATCGGACGAGGAGTCATTTTTGAAGGAAAAGAGAAAGCCGACGAGCGAAAAATTATAATTTTGGTTTTCAGATTACCGAGTAGCGACTACTACTCGATGTACGCGAGTTTACGAAAACTAAGAAGAAGAAGAAGAAGAAGAAGAATGAAGATAAAATAAAAACAAAAAAAAAATAAGAAAAAAAGACGGAGTCAACGATCGTCGAATTTGCGATTCGATGAAAAATGATAAATGCGCCGAATAATTGGTCGTCGATCAATCTTTTTTTATTCTTTTTTTTTTTTAATCTTTTTTTTTCCATTCGAATTATTAATATTAAATATTAAAATTTCCATATCTCGTTCTCGTTCATCTCGATTAATAATAAATTCCGTAATCGATCATTGAAAATTATTCGATAGCGTTTCATCGCGGAACATTTATCAACCCGTGGAATGAATTTTTTTTTCTCTTCTTTGGTCTTTCTTTCCGAATCCCCTTTACGCGATATTTTTTATTTTTTAGATTTTTTTCTTCTTTTCGTTTACTTTTGTACTTTTCTATCCCCCTTTTTTTCCTTTTTTTCGTCGTGATCGTTAATGCGATCTCGATCGTTTTTACTGGTTTTTATAAAACCTTTTATTGATTTATTCTTTTTTGATTCATTTAATTTCTTTTTTTTTCTTCTATATCCTATCGTTGAGAGAGAGACCGTGCATTTATGATTTTTCAATTTTCACGAACAGCGGCTCGCTATCATTTATCCTAAATATATATATATATATATATATATATATATATATATATATATATATTTTCTTTTTTTTTCCCTAACAAAATTGTTAATCAGATTAAAAAAAAAAAAAAAAAATATTATTGTCGGTTTCGGGCGCATATATCGTGCACAAGTCATATCGGTGCCGTAAAAAAAGGCGTTGAACGTAATAAAACGCTGACATTTTATATTTCGATGCGTCGCGAAAGCTTCTTTATGCGGAGAAAGAAAGAAAGAGAGAAAGAAAAAAGGAATAAAAATAAAAATAAAAATAAAAATAAATATAAAAAGAACGATATCTCCGCATTAAACGTATGCCGTGTAAATAGCGACGCCTCTAAAAATTCTAAATTGTATCTAAAACAAAAAGCATTCGCCATTCCAAACATCATGCCAATTCTATGTGAAATATATATATATATATATATATATATATATATATATATATATATATATATATATATATAGAAAAAGAGAGAAAAAAAAACAAGAATTTGCCGTGCTAATTTAACAACTTAATTTCTACAGATGTAGAGACAGACATAGTGAGAGAGATAGAGAGAGTGAGAGAGTGAGAGAGCGAAAGAGAGAGAGAGAGAGAGAGAGAGAGAGAGAGAGAGAGAAATAGACAGATAGATAAACCGATAGAAAGTGGGGAGAGGGAGATGAAAAACAAAAAAAAGAGAAAGAAAATGATTGATAGTTGTGACAGTGCAGAGTATCTATCGAAATTCACGAATTGTACATCTGATTTGAAGGTGATACGAATCAAACAAAAAAAAAAAAAAAAAAAAAAAAAAAAAAAGAAAAAAAAGAAAAGAAAAAGAAAATTTGTAACGAATCAGTTTTTCTTTTTTTTCATTTTCTGATATAAATATTATATGATCCTTTAATTGTTTTTTTTTTTTTTTTTGATTGAGTACGTTGTATTTTTTATTAATTTTAAAAGAGTAAATCAATCGGTAGACGCTCTTCGCTATCATCGTGTAAAAATTAATGACGGTTGATGATTATATACATACATACATACATATATATATATATATATATATGTGTGTACTGTATGTATGTATATTATGAAGACAAGCTGTAGTGAAATTTATAGAGGCCAAACGTCAATTTTAATATATATATATTATTTATACGATTTTTATAGATTTACGGGCAAACAATTAATTGATTGATCGATTCGGTACGATCGATTGATTGATCGATTGATTGAATAATCAAGTAATTAATTAATTAATTTTTGTGCTGGAGGAAAGAAAAAAGTCGTCCGTAGAAAGAGATATTATCTGTGATACATATAGATACATATAGAGACATATGTATGTATATATATATATATGTATGTATGTATGTATGTATGTATGTATGTATGTATATACGTATGTAAATATGTACATACACGCGTACGTACGTATTAAAGGCAATTTATTAATTTCTAATTCGCCTCGTCACGTTTGGCCACGCTTGTGCGTGATAGGAAGAGTATGAAGTGAAAAAAAAAAAAAAAAGGAAAAAAAATCAGAGGGATGAACAAAGAACGAGAGAGAAAGACAGAGACAGAGAGAGAGAGAGAGAGAGAGAGAGAGAGAGAGAGAGATCGAAGATAAAAGAAAGAAAAAAGAAAAGGTCGATTCGAATGAGGTCGAATGGATTTTTGCGTCGAGAAAAGTGAGATGACGGAAAAATGTGTGCGACGGTGAAAGAAAAAGAAAAAAAGAAAAAAAGAAGAAAGAGAGAGAGAGAGAGAGAGAGAGAGAGAGCGACTTTTTCGAGGGTAGTAGTAGTGGTAGTGATAATTTGCGTTTATTTCTTCTCTCTCCCTTTTTATTTTTCTTTCTTTCTTTTTTTTCTTTTTTTTTTTTTTTTTTTAATATGTTTTCTTTGCGTGTATTGTTTTTTGTTTCTTTTTTTTTCGTTAGTCTGTCGCTGCGGTATTACTTCATTTTTTTTCTCTCTATTCGTGTACATATTTTTTGTTCTTCGTTTCTTTTTCTTTTTTTTTTTTACTTATTTATTTATGCTTTTTTTTTTTTTGTTTTTTGTTTTGTTTCGTTCTCTCTTGTTCGTATGAGTGCACATAGAGTTATTTTTCTCTAGGTTTCGTTTTTCTGTGGTGGGTAGTTTGGGGGGGAGACCCACCTTCGGTTGACAAGATTGTCTCTGTAAGGATCACGCGGCTGCCGTTTCATAATGTCCGACTCCGGTGCCTCGTAGGCTAGCGAGATGGCCGGCACCTGCCATCCACCCAATCATTAGAAAAATTTGTACCACTTAACTATCCGTCGTTGTAAATGTTTACAACAATAACAACAATATGAAACAACAATAATAAACAACAATATGAAACAACAACAATAACAACAACAACGGAAGAGAAAAAACAAAAGTAACTTGATGGTACATTTTACGTATAAACTATTTATCTCCGTATAACGCATGTATTTATATCAAATATATATCGATATATAATATGTCCTAAATAAATCGTGATATGATAATAATTATGTATATATGTATATAAATATATATATATATATATATATATATATGTATATATAAATATATATATATATATATATATGAAAAGGTTTATAAATATTTCTAAAAAAAGGTATATATACCAAAAAGATTTGTATATATATGTGTATATATATATATATATTTGTTTATATACGTATGTTTGTATGTATGTGTATATATATATATATATATAAATATATATATATATATATATATATATATATATATATATATATATACACATAGTGCGAGCGAAAGAGATAGAAACAGATATTGGAAAAGTCGTATTAAAAAGTTCGAAGTTCGAAAGGGAGTAGAAAGAACATGTCGAAAGGAAGAAAAAGAAGAAGAAAAAGAAAAAGAAAAAAAAAAGAAAACAGTGAATCTTCGACAAAAATCGAGGGAAAACAATTTTTTACTTCGAGCTAAGCGCAGAAATGTTCATTACGTTTCATCTTTTTTGTTTGTTTCTTTTCTCCCTTTTTTTTTTTTTTTTAATTTATTTTCTTTTCGTTTTTACTTTTTCATCCTGGCTATATTCCTCCCGTCGTTAATGAATTGACCATTGACTTTGGTTACAAGAAAAAAAAAAAAAAAAAAAAAAAAAAGAAAAAGAAAGGAAAAGAAAAGAAAAAAAAAATGAAAAAATAGAACGAACGGGACGAAAAATAGAAAAGAAAATGAAAATGAAAAGAGAAAAAATAGTAAAAGCGAAGGTTCGTTCAACACGTCGAACGTAGATATGAGATTTCAATTAATTATTTGTAATCTTATTGAAATTATAAAAATTAATTAAGATCATCACTTTTCTATATTCCGAGAGAAAGAAAGAGAGAGAGAGAGAGATTTGTTTTTCAATACTATATTAAAATTGTTTTTCAATATTATATTATATTTGTTTATCAATATTATATTGTGTGTATTTTTCAATATTACATTAAACTAACGACGTGTTAAACGAAACATTCAACCTTTAGCCGTGCGTCGTGCTTTCCGTCGTTCGTAAAAAAAAGAAAAAAAAAAAAAAAAAAAAAAAAAAATAAAAATAAAAATAAAACAAACAAACAAACAAACAATCAAACAAACAAAAAACATATTAAAAGGAGAACGTAAAGAAAGAGAAAAAAGTGGTCCAGAAAAAAATAAAAACGACGAACCCACGAATAAATTGGTCCGGTCGCGTTTCAACGAGAGTTGAAAAGAAAATGGAAAATAGAGAAGATAAGAGAAAAGAAAAAGAAAAAGAAAAAGAAAGAAATATTACAACTTATAAAAATAAAAGGAAGAAGGACGATAAACCCTTCCGTTCCGCCCCTTACGTTTTCTCAACTTCCTCTTTCTTTTCTTCTTTCCTTCCTTTCGTTACTTTCGTTACTTTCGTGACTTTCGTTTCGAAGGAAAAAAAAAAAAAAAAAAACAAAAAATTCAAAAAAAGAACACATCCATATCCAAAAAAAGATCCACCACCATTATTTCATCAGGCGCGTTCCCTTCCTTCTCTTTCGTGCACTTTCAAATACAAGATAGATAGATAGATAGATAGATAGATAGATAGATAGATAGATAGATAGATAGAGAGAGAGAGAGAGAGAGAGAGAGAGAAAAAAACAAACAATTAAAAGCGAAAGATGAATTTTTCGTTAGTAATATTCAAAACGACATTATGTGTATAATAACTCCCTCACGCAACATTACGACGAACGAACGAACGAAGAAACAAAACTTTTTGAACCAAAGCAAAATAGAAAGAGACAGACAGACAGGGAGAGAGAGAGAGAGAGAGAGAGAGAGAGAGAGAGAGAGAGAGAGATAGATAAAAAGATATTAAGAATAAGATTAAGAATAAGAATAAGAATAAGAAGACAAAAGAATCAATGAACGCGGCATGGTTCGTGATTATGTAAAAAAAAAAAAAAAAAGAAAAGAAAAGAAAAGAAAAGAAAAAAAAAAATACAAATCTCATTTTCTTCGTTATTCTACGACGGATGCGTGAGAGTGTTAAAGTGTGTTTTAATTAATTAATTAATTAATTGATCGATTGAATAACAAATTCAACTTTTTTTTTCCCCCGAATCTCTTCATCCCCGGTACTCTGTTAATTAATAATACACGCAGATGGACATGGAGGGGGCTAAAAGAAAACGAAGAAAAAAGGGAATGTAAAGAAAAGAAAAGAAAAGAAAAGAAAAGAAAAGAAAAGAAAGGAAAAGAAGAGAAAAGAAAAAAAGAACTGTCGCGTCGACCCTTCCGTTTCCTCCCTTACGACGCGCTTACGTTTCGGAGTTTTCTTTTTCGAAGGAAAAAAGAAAAAAAAAAAAAAATCAACAGGAAGAGAGAGAGAGAGAGAGATATTCTCCTCATTTGGCGCTTTGTTCGTTCGATTTTTCCTTTTTCCTTTTTTTTTTTTTCTTTTCATCTCTTTTTTCTTCTTTTTCTTTTTCATTTGCTCTTTTAGCAACCCTTTAGATTTCTCTCGGCCGTTCAGCACCCAATTAGAAAAGTTGCCAGTCGCAGAAGAAGAGGTGGTAGAAGGCAGCGGCGAAGGGGCAGCGAATTACAGAATAAAACATGATATATATATTTATATATATATATATATATATATATATATATATATATATATATATATATATATTCTGTAAAGAATAAAGAATAAAGGAAAAAAAAAAAGAACTGCAAGAAGTCATGGACGCCCAAATGTAATAAAGGTGCCTTGTTGCAGTGATGTGGTGGCAATAAAAAAACAGTAGTAAATAGTAAGTGGTAGTAAGTAATAAGTAGTAAGTAGTAAGTAATAGTGGTGGTAATAGTAATAGTAGTAGTAATAGTAATAGTAAAATAGGTAATAGTAAGTGGTGGTAATAGTAATATATAGGTAGTAGCAACTGTGAACTGCGGCAACTGTGACAATAGATATTAATAACAATAATAATAATAGTATTGAAAAAAATAGAAAAAAAATTAAATAAAGTAAAATAAAGAAAAAGGAAATGGTAACGATAGTAAAAAAAAAAAAAAAAAAAAAAAAAAAAAGAAAAAAAAGATAAAGAATCGTAAACTATAATAAGAAATGCTGGCTGGCTTGCAGTTGTGATGACACAAGGGGCAAATATAATATAATTACTGAATTATCATAATAATAAATATAAATATATGAATATTATCGCAGATTATATACACAATAAATATATAGTATATATATAATGAATATACACATATGTGGTAGGGTCGATCGGAAATTCAACTAAACTAGCACTCTCTTCTAATCGGAAATAACGTCGATGAAACGGCGACGACGCATTGGGCTTGGATCTCAATTCTTTATCAATTTCATAATTTGCTTTTTTTTCTTTTCTTTTCTTTTTTTTTTTTTATTTTTCCTTCATCCGATTCCAAATAGATACGTCTCGTCACTCTTATTATCATTTGATATTTCTAATACTTTCGTCTATTACTATCGTTAAAGGATCCAGCCGTCGCATCCACGTAATTTCATACTACCAAAATATTACCAAATATATATATATATATATATATATATATATATATATATATTTATTTATACGTAAGAAAGATCGTATATAGCTCGTTCCGTGATCTGAAGAATATATATATATAGGATCGTTCAAAAGTTCATAGATTATTCGTGAAATATCAATAACTCTTTTTTTTAACTCTTTTTGACATTTATCAAACTTTCCAGTTTAAAATGCATTGCAGTTATGCAATCTGGAAAAACCAAAATTAGAGAAAATATGAAGATGAAGAAGGAATATATATATATATATATATATATA
The DNA here is from genome assembly GCA_911387685.1 of Dolichovespula media. Taxonomy (NCBI): domain Eukaryota; kingdom Metazoa; phylum Arthropoda; class Insecta; order Hymenoptera; family Vespidae; genus Dolichovespula; species Dolichovespula media. Next base: position 2,071,824 of record OU426869.1, read on the forward strand.
TATATATATATGTCTCGAAATAGAGTAAATTGATTTCTAATATCGTCTAGAAACTTTTCGTCCGTTAACCCCCGTATATATATATATATATATATATATATATATATATATATATATATATATATATATATATATATATATATATACGTACAGAAAAATAAGAAGAAGAAGAAGACGACGAAGTAGAAGACGAAGAAAAAAAAGAAGTGGAAGTAGAAGTAGAAGATGGGGAAAGAGAGTGGGGGGCAGGGCAGGGGAGGGGGGGGGGCAATAAAAGAAAAAGAACAAGAAAGATATTGAAAGGAATGCCTGTGGTATGATTTTAAAATAAAGTGGGAAACGAAATGTTAAATAAAAAAAAAAAATGAAATGAAACAAAATGAAATGGATGAGAAAGAAGAAAAATGATGAAAAGAGTGAAATAGAAAGGCAAAGAAGAAAGGAAAAAAAAAAAAAAAAAAAAAAGAAAAAAAAGAAAAAGAAAAAAGAACGAAAATAAAAAAAGACAAAAATAAACCACGAAACTTCTATGGACGTTTCTTCGTTTCGAAGTAGCTGTAAAAAATGACGTCCCTCCTTCCTTTTAACTTTGAAACTTTAACATTTCAGAAAACTTTTGTATAAACATTTAACATTCTACAGATCCGACGAACGATATACATATTCCATATGTTCATATATACATGTTTACACACACACACACACACAAATATATATATATATATATATATATATATATATATAATATATACATATTTATACACATATGTTATGTATGTATGTATGTATGTATGTATATATATATATACTTATAGGTACTAGGGAAAAATGAAATAATAAATTAGGAATATCCTACGAGACAAGATTATGCGAAGCCTTTACACAATCAACAGTTCATCACGATCATTTTTAAAAGGTGCGACCAATGATACGGCTGATGGGGTGGGCGGGGCTTGTTCCTTTTTTTTCTTTTCTTTCTTTTTTCTTGTTTCCTTCACGCTCTCGAAGAAGAAGAAGAAGAAAGAGAAGAAAAAAAATAAAAATAATATATCAGAGAGACACGAGAAAGCATTTTTCGAGATAAAAGTTTTCCCATAAAAAAACCCACCGAGCCGCGTCACCGTTCGTGGCACCTAAGGCGATGGGCGGTGAGGGCTGGGGGAGGGGGGTCCAACAATCACAAGGATGTTCAAGAGAGAGAGAGAGAGAGAGAGAGAGAGAGAGAAAATAAAGAAAAATAAAAAAGAGAGAATAAAGAAGAAGAAAAGAAAATCCGGGGGAAAAGAAATGTTCAAAATTTTCATTTGTGGCGTGAGAGGCAGCCAAAGAAGTTGGGCTGGCGGGGGACGGGGTAAAAAGAAGAAGAAGAAGAAGAAGAAGAAGAAAGAAAGAAAGAAAGAAAAAAAAAAATAGGAAGAATTCAATATTCGCAATGGTGATCCGATCGAAGATTGCAAATTCTACGACAGACTTTATCAGAAGGTTATATTTTCCGAAGGTATTCAAAAAAAAAAAAAAAAAAAAAACAAACAAAAAAAAAAGAAAAAGAAAGAAACAAGAATTTGAATTCTAACCTTCTTTTCTCATGTCTCGTTTTTCCTTTTTCTGTTTTTTTTTTTTTCTTTCTTCTTTTAATTCTTTTAATTTCATTTTCGTTGTTTCTCTCTGTTTTTTTTTTTTCTTTCTTTCTTTTTTCTTTTTTTTTAATCGTCGATCGAAACGTAGAATAACAATCATTCGTTTGGTCACTCCGTTATCAATTTGCAAAAGATCTAATAAAAATATATAGCGCAATTTGATTGAAGAAGAAGAAGGAGAGAGAGAGAGAGAGAGAGAGAGAGAGAGGCAAAGATAAAACGAGACGAAGATAGGAATATAAAGATAGATATGGGGATGGAGTAGTAGCCAATAATAATGATCATAACATATTAATAATAATAATAATAGAAAAATAAAGAAGAAAGAAAAAAAGAAAATGCTGATAGGTGAGAGATAATATCGAACGACCATGCGATTTTTTTTCGTTTTTAAAGAATATAAATGCTTATCCTCCATCGAGGAGAGCCGCTATGCGAACCATACACCTTGAAGCTCCGTCCCGTGCCTGGATCATCGTCAATCACCATAGATCACAACGAGAGAGCTAACGTTCTCATCTTATTTGTTCTTGTTTTTTTTGTTTTTTTTTTTTGTTTTTTTTGTTTTTTTTTATACATATATACTCTTTTACAGAGGGGGTGGGGGTGGGGGTGGTCGTAGGAATATTAGCACAGAAACTTTAAGAGATTAAATTTAAAGACAGACAGATTGAGATAGATAGATAGATAGAGATAGAGATAGAGATAGAGATAGAGATAGAGAGAGAGAGAGAGAGAGAGAGAGAGAGAGAGCGAGCTTAGAAGATCGAGATTAGAATCGGCTTACCTTGAAATTAGAACGAAATATTGCGACATTATTGCGACACACGCCATTTCGTGGATCTCTTTTGTTCGTCTTATTTCATTTTTATTATTCGAGAAAAAGAGAAATAGAGATAAAGAGAGACAGTGTGTGAGTATAAGAGAGATATAGAGATAGAGATAGAGATAGAGATAAAGAGATAGAGAGAAAGAGATAAATAAAGAAGAGAATTCTCGGTTGTTCGCGTTAATTGGAAGAAAAGTAGATAATAAAAAAAAAGAAAAAAAAAAAAAAAAAAAAATAAATAAATAAATAAGTGAAAAACAAATATATACTATTAAAAAATATTTATCGAATAACTGTCAACGTCGCGATTAGTTTAACAAATTAACAAATTAATTAATAGTGATTAACGACGTGTCAAAAAATGACTTATCTAAACGGCCAGGCAACGACGACGTTTTTCGAGATTAAAATGAAATAGAAATTTTTAGAAGAGAGAGAGAGAGAGAGAGAGAGAGAGAAAAGAAAATTCTCGATCGTTCGCGTTAATTAGAAAAGTTAATAAATAAATAAATAAATAAATAAATGGAACGAGAGAACGAAGAAAAAAAAAAAAAAGAAAAAAATAAAAAATATTTCTAAACTAATTCTCAATCTCGCGATTGGTTAGACAATTAATTCGAAGTAATTAACAAAGTGGGAAGGATATTTTTTTTCCGAACGACTAACGACGACGACGTTTTACCGAGATAAAATGATATAGAAATAGAGAGAGAGAGAGAGAGAGAGAGAGAGAGAGAGAGAGAGAGAGAGAGAGAGAGAGAGAGAAAAACACACACAAGAACAAACAGAGAGAGAGAAAGAGAGAGAGAGAGAGAGAGAGAGATAAATATACAAAAAGAGTAGAGATCAAATTCTGATAATTAAAAGCTTCCTGATACCTAGCAACCAAATCCCAATCATGTGATACGTGTTTTTAATACCTCGTGCATGATCCCCGTTACCTTGTTAAGTATTAAAATCCTACCGTGTTTAGACGACATAGAGGAATCGAGAACAGAGCCTAATCGATCCCAGTCACGTTACTTTCGATCTTTATCGGATTTTATTTTATTGCATATATATTTATATACATAAACATACGGATTGATATTATATCTATTATACATGTAACGTAAATAAATATAAATATATAAGTACGTACGTACGTACGTACACACACACACGCGTGTGTATATATATATATATATATATATATATATACACTAAAGTTATTTACGTCATCGAGGTAGAACGTCGTTAAAACGTGAAAATATACGATGGGATCGATCAGTCTTGTTAACTCGTTTTGAACCTCTAATTTTCCCTTGACTCGTTCGTACGTAAATATTGTATGTAGTAGATCGTAGAATAGGAAGAAGAAGTAAAAGAGCGAGAGAGAGAGAGAGAAAGAGAGAAAGGAGAGAGAGAGAGAGAGAGAGAGAGAGAAAGAGTGAGAAAAGAAAGGAAACAAAAATTACGTGCGAAGAGAGCAAAGAGAATTGTGTGTACGTTTTTCCCCTTTTTTCTCGTGTCCGATTTGTTTGTTGTGTTTTTTTTTTCTATTCATTTCTCTCAGTGTCACAATAGATATATACGTGTATATGTATGTATATATAATATTAATTACACACTCGCGCATGCACACACGCACGCGCATATACGTAATACGTAATACGTATACATACATACATACATACATATATATATATATATATATATATATATATATATATATATGCGCGCGCGTGTGTGTAATAATTACACGAACGAGAAACAAAATTTTACGAACTAACTACCAGAGTAACCAGTAAAAGTTTAACGATAAAGAAATATATCGATAAATATACAAATAGACGGATAAATAGATAGATAGATAGATAGATAGATAAATAGAGAGATAGATAGATAAATAGAGAGAGAGAGAGAGAGAGAGAGAGCGATCGCGTCTCGGTGATCGGATCGATCGTAGCTCGCTCGATCATTCGATCCTTTCGATTCATTCGTTTCTTCACTCGATCACAAAGGCATCGAATTTCTTCGCCCTTCGAATTTCCTTTTGTTTCTTTTTTTTTTTACGCGTCTTTTTTTCTACCCTCTCAACCCTCCTTTTTGATTCGTTACCCCTCAAAACAAGCAATCAACCAACCAACCAACCAACCAACCAACCAACCAACCAACCAACCCACAACCCCTCTTTTCTATCGTAAATCGACGATGGATAATCTCGAGCGACTTCGACGATCTCTTTTTGATTTTATAAGGAAATAAATAAATAAATAAATAAAAAAAAAAAAAAAAAAAAAAAAAGAGAAGAAAGAAAATGAAAATCATTGATCACCGAGACGACAAAAACTCTTTCCGTATATATAGCGATTGATTATCTCTCGAGTGTCGAGTTCGTGGATAGATTTTCGATTATGTTTGTTGATGTGTTACCTTTCGTTAACTAGCTTGTCAGTGAAGGGGTTTCGTGGCTGTCGCTTCATAATATCGCTCTCTGCCTCCTCGTAGGCTAGTGAGATGGCGGGTACCTGACGTCACATTATCAAGAAGCTCAGTAACAACGACGACAACATGTAAAATCAAGAGAATAACACACGTCTTTCGATGACCTCTCCTCACACGCAAGCATGCTGACCCCCGATCTAACTCTGGACTTTTTTTTTTATTTTTATTAATATTATTACTTTTTATTATTATTATTATTATTATTATTATTATTATTATTATTATTCTTTCGTTTTTCATTTTATCTGAATCGTCACACGCCCATTATTCGCGTATAGCGCGGTGACCATAATAAATAACAATAATAAATAATAATGAATTGAGGAAAACAAAAATGAGAGATCTACGTGGATCTACATTAACAAAAAAAGAAAAAAAAAACACTAGATAGACTGATAGAAATAGAAAGAGACAGAGAGAGATAGAGAGAGAGAGACAGACAGAGAGACAGAGAGAGAGAGAGAGAGAGAGAGAGAGAGAGAGACGGACAGACAGAGAGAAAGAGAGAGAGAAGTAAAGAAATAATTAAAATCAATTTCCGCTACTAATATCTAATTACTCTTTTTTTTTTTTCTTTTTCGTTTTCGTGTGTTTTTTTTTCCTTTTTCGTTTTTTCCCTCTATTTTTCGATAACGTCAGCATCCTTGCTCGAGTTTAATTATGATGAGAAGCGTAGAATTGAACTAAAATTATTGAGAACTGATAATAAAAATCGGATAAATTAATTGGAATCGGGGGGAGGTGGGGCTGTAGGGGAGGGGGATGAAACATCGTTCGATAGATAATACGACATCGGAGGATTTAACATCGGGGGTATGGTCGTCAATAGATGATGGGGTGGGGGTGAGGGGTGGGGGGTGGGTACACACATGTCTCGGGATTGCCACACCCATTGTGCACATCTCCAAGATGCTTTTCTTTTTGTTTTTTTTTTTTCTTTTTTTTTTTTTGATCGGGTTTAGTGCGTAAACAGTTTAAGATTCTTATCGCGGAGAATTATTTTCTGTTGTACCTGCAATGTAAATGTCCCCTCGATCGTTTTCGATCACGAGTATCTTCTTCTTCGTAAAACAAAACACGAAAAAAAAAAAAAAAAAAAAAAAAGAAAAATTAACAACGAACGAACGATCTGTTCGATGGATAATAATAAGTATTATATATCGAACGAAAATATGAGTAAAAAAAGATCCGATCGTTTGGAAATCGATATACTAAAAGGAAGAAAAAAGTAAGGGGGTTGAAAACGTTGACCCGAGTATAATGAATTTCAAAAAGAACAACGAGAGAGAGAGAGAGAGAAAGAGAGAGAGAGAGAGATACTCGTGCCCGAAGAAACGTATCGTGAGAATATAGATCATCAAACACACGTCATACGATGTAACACCATAGAGTTCATTTTGACCGATTGATGTGTACCTAAAAAGAAAGAAAGAGAAGAGAAAACAAAAAAAGAAATAAGAGAATGAAAAGTCAGGAAGAATTAATGTCCCTGGCGAAAAAGATCGATCGATCGATCGATCGATCGATTAATTAATTAATTAATTCGAATTACCGATCCTCGTTAAAAGATCGGTATGATGATGATGGTCTGCTGCTGCTGCTGCTGCTGCTGCTGCGCTGTGATGTGGCCAACGGTCTAGCACTACTGCGTCTTTACTGGAGCAACTCTTCTACCTGACAATGTGTGTGAGAAAGAGACAGAGAGAGAGAGAGAGAGAGAGAGAGAGAGAGAGAGAAATATGGGGTGGAGCTGGAACAACGGGGTTGGGTTAGGGGTGGGTGGGTGGTAGGAGTAAAATGCGATAGAAGAACGAGCTCGAGGGATTTCCTTTGCGTTACGATAATTATATCAACCAAAATAATAATTCGTACGTGAATAATCAAAAAAAAAAAAAAAAGAAGCAATAATGATCGTTTCTAAATGGTTTAATTTCGATAAACCTCCAAATCCGGACCTTTCGTTAACGAGGTTGTCGCGGTTAGGATCACGTGGCTGTCGCTTCATTATGTCGGACTCCACATGCTCGTAAGCCAATGATATAGCTGGTACCTGACAAATCATCATCAGATAGTTCGTTCAAATAATTAATATGGTTTGTGAACGAATGATTACTTTCTGGATAGGCAGGCGCACGAACGACGACGTCCTCGTCGTCGTTTTTCACTGCGGGCTTTTGTTTGTCTTACTTTTCTTTTCTTTTCCTTATCTTTTTTTTTTTTCTATCCATCTTTTGTTTTGCTTTACTTTGCTTTTCTCTCTACGTCATAATTATTATTAGTATTATTATCGCTATAATTAATATTATTATTATTATTATTATTATTATTATTATTATTATTATTATTATTATTATTATTATTATTCGCCGTTGGACGTTCGCAATTCCTCCCCCGGTTGCGTTATTCCGGCACAATCTAAATTTATCTGCTCTATCAATTTTACAAAGAAGGACATGAAACAACAATATCGATCGATGATCGAGGGCAAGAGAGAGAGAGAGAGAGAGAGAGAGAGAGAGAGAGAGAGAAGAGAGGCACGCTCGAAGGAAGACATTTTTAGCGTGGCTCGAACCCTCCTTCCCCAACAATCACCTCCCTCCCTCCCTCTCCCTCCCACCCTCCCTCTCTTTCTCTCTCTCACTCTCACTCCACCTTCCCCCAACGATCGAACATAAAAAGAAAAGAGAAAAGAGATGGACATATATATATATATATATATTTGAGATGGACAAGAAAAAAATATATATATATGTATTAAATATATATATATATATATATATGAAATTATTAAAAATAAATAAATATATATATATATGTATTAGGTTGGCAAGGATGAAATTTGTGGATGAAATTGCGACAATGCCTAATCACGTCTTTTCCTTTTTTATTTCCTTTTCTCTACAGATTTCATCCTTGACGATCCTATATTACGTGAACGAGACAAATATGTCAGACGAATTTGAGAAAAAGGGGGAGAGATAGAGATAGATAGAGAGAGAGAGAGAGAGAGAGAGAGAGAGATAGAGATACAGAAAATAATAATAATAAAAAAATAAAGGTTTACATATAAAATACACAAATATCCTCGTTCGTTATCTTCCATCCGTTTTATGGGGGGAAAGAAAAGAAAAAAAAAAAAAAAAAAGAAGAAGAAGAAGACGGGAAACGAATAATGGTGGATGATATATTAAGTCAAATTGATTTTGAACTCACCATGTCGGTTCCAAGATCGATGCAGAGAATGGTGACTGTACCAAGTGGCAACGGTATATCGCAGAGAATGAAAGCCAGGAAGGGAGAGATCTCGGGTATGTTCGAGGTAAGCGTATATGCGATCGATTTTTTTAAGTTGTCGAATATCAAACGACCCTCCTCGACGCCCGTAACGATGGAGGCGAAATTATCGTCCAGTAGGATCATGTCGGCAGCCTGTTTCGAGACGTCCGAACCAGCAATACCCATGGCTACACCGATATCGGCTTTCTTCAAGGCGGGAGAATCGTTCACGCCATCGCCTTAAACGAAACCATAAACGATAAATACGATCGATCAACGCGTATAAAAAAAAAAAAAAATTAACGGACGAGCGAATAATAAAAGAAGGAAATTTTCATTCGTAACGAGACGAAACGTAATGTCATTGGTTAATCCTAGAACCATCGCAACGATCAAAGTGGACTGTGGTTTTACTATTGGTCGTTGTTAAAATTATTACTCACGTGTTACATTGTTGTTTTAGTTTCTTTTTTTTCTTTTTTTTTTCTTTTTTTTTTTTTTTTTTGTCGAAACGATGCGATGATGACTTTCGCAGGGTTAAGTTTAGGTTGTATAAAATGAATTTTATGTTTCAATAATTCGCACGGGATTCGAGTAATTTTTCGTCCTATCAACTTCTTCTCTAACGAAAAACCAGGCAAGGTGTGACTGGTCTTTGAAAGAAAAAAAAAATTAAACGTAAAGACAGAATATTTCTTTTTTTTTTTTTATTTATTAAATTATTACCATCTTTATATAAAAAGTATTTAAGGTTATGGAGTTACAACGATTTAATGCCAATTATAAAAAATACGAGTGTAATTATGACAATAGCATCTGTAATAATACTAACAAGTATAACTGGTACTTTTAAAAATGGAAAAAATCTGTTTCCCGAAATCGAAACCGTTGATTAGATAATTTAGACGTATCTTCTGGCTCTGTGTTAAAATATTTTCTTTTATGCCACAACCTATCCGACGATAAAACACGAAGAATTATAGTCGTAGAGGTAACATAAGAATACTAATTAAATACCGTTTCAAGCGATCATTCCGTGTATCATGGTCGTTGGAAGAGGATCTAATTTTTTGTAACATAACGATATTATGTAAGTCCAACAAAAATGGCGAAACGTACAAAAAATCTGGAAACTTTTGCTGAAGGCAGAACAATATTCTCCAATGGAATCTTCTGATATCATCGAGGATGAAGATAATGAATTTGAAAGAAAATGAAATACTTCACAGTGAGAACAGCGATAACGAGATTGTAGACCATGCTACAACGAGTTGACGAGTCCTCGGAAAGTTAATTGAAAAGTTATTATATTACATATATATTATTATCATAATTATATTATATTTTTTATATCATCGAATAGTTGTAATTTCATGAACTTGATAAAAACACCGTCGTATGAGATAGTAATAATTTAATAAATACAAAAATATCCTGTCATTATTATCATAATTATATTATATTTTTTATATCAACGAATAGTTGTAATTTCATAAACTTGACAAAAACACCGTTGCATAAGACAGTAATAATTTAATAAATACAAAAATATTCTGTTCTTTACATTTCTTTTTAAAGACCAGTCATTTCGACTGGTTTTGAGAAGTAGGTAGATGTTTTTTATTATTATTATTATTTTTTTTTTTTTTCGGTAGTTCCAGCGTCAATAACCGACATTAAAGAGAACGAAATTTTATTACGACGCGTGTCGGTACAAAAGAAAAAAAAAAGAAAAAAAAAAAAAGAAAGAAAAATAAAAAAAGGCCTTACCGGTTACCGCCACGATGGCGCCCATTCGTTGACAACCCTCGACGATAATGAGTTTCTGTTGGGGCGAGGTACGGGCGAACACAATTTCGGTGTGGTACCTGAGGATCTCGTCCAATTGGTCGGAATTCAGTTCCCTGAGTGCGGTACCGTGGATTACAGCGGCCTTGGCTTCGCGAGGATTTACTTCCGATACGGGAATGTTCAGCCGCTGAGCAATGTCCTCGACGGTTTCGTTACCTGATGAATGTAAGAAAAAGAAAAAAAAAAAAAAAAAAGAAGGAGAACAGATATTTTAACAAACGTCCTTCCGCCCAAAAATACGATGTTGGATCGTTTCCAAAAAAAAAAAGAAAAAAAAAATAAATAAAAGGGATGACGGATAAAGGGGATAAAAAAAAGTGGGGGGTAGGGAGGTGGGACCACAGACGATAGGGAAAAAATTTTATGATCGTTTACCTTCGGATATGATGCCGACGGATTTGGCAATGGCTTTGGCAGTGATCGGATGGTCGCCAGTGACCATAATGACCTTGATACCGGCGGATCGGCACTTGGCGACCGCGTCGGGCACCGCAGCCCTGGGCGGGTCGATCATCGACATGAGGCCGACGAAGCGTAATCCGTCGACCGCGAAGTTCGGATCGTCGGAATTGAATTTGAAGCCGATCGGGAACTTGTCGGACGGCAATACGAAATCGCAAAAGCCAAGTACACGTTCGCCCAAACCACCGAGCTCGAGATATGCGTTGTTAAACGCCTCCTTCATTTCCTCGTCCAATACCTTTTCCTTTCCACCGATGAATATGGTCGAGCACCTGTCCAGGATCCTTTCGGGTGCGCCCTTCATAACCAACAGATGTCTCGGATCGTTCGGATCGTCGGATTCGTGGATCGACACTTGATACTTGTTCGTCGAATTGAACGGTATCTCGCAGACCTTCTTGTTCTTCTTTCTCATCCCCATAACGTCACCGTGAGCTAGTTCCATGCATTTGAGTAGGGCCGCCTCGGAAGCGTCGCCGTTGACCTCCCTTTGCAAAATCGGTACGTTTTCTTGGCCTGGCTTAAATTCGGCACGATTGCAGAGGGTAGCGATTTTCGAAAGTGCCTTGAATCCGGGACTGGTACGATCGTATTGTAATCCCGATTGATTTTCGGTCGTGTCCGCCTCGATGATCTGATTGTCGAACCACATGTGAGCAACGGTCATACGATTTTGCGTTAGAGTACCGGTCTTGTCGGAACAGATGGTGGACGTGGAGCCAAGGGTTTCGACGGCTTCGAGATTCTTAACGAGACAATTCTTAGATGCCATCCTTTTGGCGGTCAACGTAAGACAAACGGTCACGGTAGCTAATAATCCTTCGGGGACGTTGGCTACGATAATACCGATAAGGAAGATAACGGCGTCCAACCAATGATAACCGAGTATGAAGGCGATCAAGAAGAACGTCAATCCGAGGAATACAGCGACACCGGTGATAAGGTGAATGAAATGATGGATCTCTTTGGCTATCGGGGTTTCACCTGTGTCAAGGCCTGACGCCAATCCAGCGATCCTACCCATAACAGTTTGATCGCCGCAACATATAACTACGCCCTTAGCCGTACCCTCGACCGCGTTCGTTGAAAAGAATGCCAAATTTTTCGTTTCCAATGGATTCTCGTGGGTGAACTCGGGTGACCTAGATTGCGGTTCGGATTCGCCGGTCAATGAGCTGTTGTCGACCTTAAATCCTCGCGACTCGATGATCCTAATGTCGGCAGGTATACGATCGCCAAATTTAACCTCAACTACGTCGCCCAATACCAAATCCTCCGCCCTTAACGTCAACTTCTCCCCTTCCCTTATTACAGTGGCGAATTGTGGTACCATGTTCTTGAACGATTCCATTATCTTGCTGGACTTGCTTTCCTGATAATACGAGAATATACCGGTAACTATTACGACTGCCGCTAATACGATCCCGAGGTAAAGATTGTCGTCGTTCGGGTCCTCGCTCGTAGATGCCTGAATGGAGTAAGCGATGAAACATAGGATAGCACCGATCCATAACAACAGGGCGAAACCACCGAATAGATTCTTGCAGAATTTCAACCATTCCGGTGTTTGCTTTGGTGGCGTTAATGCATTCGGTCCGTCCCTTTCGAGGTTCTCCTTCGCTTTCGCGTGACTGAGGCCCTGTAATTTGGGAAAACAAAACAAATCTTTTTTTTCTCTCTCTCTCTCTCTCTTATTTTTATGTTGTATGTATGTAAAGCATACAACACATTCGATACATTTTGATATAAATAAATGTATGTGATAATAATAATAATAATAATAATAATAATAATCATATATATATATGTATATAATATATATATATATAATCATATATAATATATATCAGATCGTCAAAGATGAAATTTGTAGAAAAAAAAAAGGCAATTAGGTATTATCAACTACAAAAATTCATCCTTAACAACCTAATAATAATTATATACTATTATTATATATATTATATAATATATAATAATTTTATATCATAAAAAAAATATATATATGTAATATAAATAATAATAAATAAATAAATAAATATTTTAATAATAATAATAATAATAATAATAATAATAATAATAATAATAATAATAATAAAAATAATAATAAATTTCATACTCACGTTTTCAGGATGCGTCTGAAATCTTTGATAAAGTTCTTCGGGTGTGATTTTGTGGAAGTCAATGTCCAACTCTTGCTTCAAATCGTCCAAATTTTCTCCCTTCCGCTTTGGGTTCTTTCGCCGCGACTGTTTTGTTTTGTTTTTTTTTTTTTTTTTTTTAAGAAAAATAAAAAAAAAGAAAGGGACAGAAAAGAAAAATCAACGATTATTATTATCGTCATCGTAGAATGCAACGTTTATCAAATAACGTTTTTCAAATTGTCATATAGTCGGTCCGTATCTCGCAGGAAATAAGCGTTAGATCGTCAAATCCCGTTTGATACGTAATAAATGTAGTTCAACGCGACCGTTTGTAATTCCCGTTCAAACGTTTTTTCTTTTTTTTTTTTTTTTTTTGCAAGGAAATAATAACCGGTAAAACGAAGTAACGGATCTCGCATCCGTTCGACCTTCCCCCTCCCACCTCCCCCATACCATCACCATCATAAGATTTTTTAAAAGATAGACGTTAGATTAGAAAGATTCCGTAAGTTAGATCAAACGTAATATGGATGGAGTATGGTACATATATAAATGTGCGATAATGATGACGATGATGATTATGATATTATATATATAATATATAAATATATTATTAGTGGTTAAAGTGTTAGAGTGTCGGAGTTCCCAAGTAATTAATTAATTTCGTTCCTCCCTCACCTTTGTTTATTTCTTTTTCAATTCCGTAATTTTTTTGTTTCTTTTTTTTTTTTTTTTGTTTAGATCGTTCACAATAACAATAAGCTCTTAGCGAGGATAGACGAAGAATAGAGTAAAGATATTAGAGACGACGACTAGTTACGAGGATTGTAACTTTTCGACGATACAAAGAAAAAAGTAAAAAAGAAATATATTAAATAATTAATTAATTAACGATAGAATTTACTAGAGAGAGAGAGAGAGAGAGAGAGAGAGAGAGAGAGAGAGAGAGAGAGAGAATGGAAGAAGAGAATACTTCGAAAAAATTGTTGAATCCTGAATAGCCAAAGTATTACACCGAGTTAAGCAAGAAGATAGATTGGATGGGAAAAATAGAAGAAGTAGAAGTAGAAGTAGAAGAAGTAGAAGAAGAAGATGAAGAAGAATTAGAAGAAGAAGACGAAGATGAAAGAAACCAAGCTGCCATATTTCCCCGGTTAGAGTTCTCCATTTTTTATTTTATTATTATTATTTGATGTTTTTTTTTCTTTTTTTTTTTTTTGTAATTCGAAGAAGCGAACATATATATATATATATATATATGTATTTGTGCATGTCCCACAAGTGGACCGGACGCACAAATAAAGATTACGTTGAAACGGAAGTCCATCCTGAATACCTTGTACATTCCATCGGCTGTTTTGTTGTCGTCGCGAATGTTGGGTAATGTGGCGACCCTGTATGAATCTGAGCGGCCATGCTGTAAAAAAATGAGTGACAACAAAATCGTGAGATGTAATACGTGTGGGAACGAAAAAGAAAAAATTTCAAGAAGGAAAAAAAATAGTATATAAAAAAAAAAAATGAAAGAAAGAAAGAAAGAAAAACGATTAAGAAACAAAAAAAAAAAAGATGACGAAGAAAAGGAAATTACGTGTGTCCAATACTGCATGTGCCTATGCAATACACATGTGTACGCGTGTACGTGTATTTATTAAAAATTATTAAAAATAATATTAAAAGAAAATTATTTTATACCGATATATATATACATGATGTGTGTATTTGTGTGTTTGTGAGTACATATATAATAACATAAAATATGACGCATGATTATCTCAATGATATATTGTATTTATAAAAATGATCAAAAATAATATTGAAACAAAATTATTTTATATGCATATATATGTATATATGTGTGTGTATATATGTATATACACGGTGTGTGTGTGTGTGTGGGTACATATATAACATAAAATATGACGTATGATCCTCAATGATATCCCCTTTCGATGATCCAGAACAACTACAATCCTGAGAGCAATCGTGCGTCCTATATTTCTCCTTTTCCATTTTTTTTTTCTTTTTATATTCTTTCAGAGACAATTAACGGACACAAGCACGTACGTATCATCCAATGAAAAGAGTACGAAACGTGCGTAACGACGTTGCGAATAGAACGAAAAAACAAAAGTGGAAAAAAAAAGAAAAATAAAAAGAAACCAGAGAAACGAAGTAATCCCTAATTTTCAAGTGCGACCTCGGCGGAGAACGCAATTTCTGTTACAACGTCGGCCTCGTTGAAATACATCGTGTTTGGATAACGACTATTTCCGGTTAAGCGGCTCAATGGATATACGAGAGACCCCTCTCCCCGCACCCCGACTAGGGTATGAATGGACAGGCCCAACAATGTTCCGTATAATCGTAACCTTCGTACAACAAAGTCTCCCTTTTTCTCATGGTAACCCTCCCCCACCCAAACCATCACCACCACCCACGTTTTCCTTCTGTTACCTCTTTTATTTCCCATCCCTTCTCCTCCTCCTCTTCCTTTTCCCCTACTCCTTCGTCACGTCCATTCCCCTACAGTACCCCTCCCCCCGCCGCGCCACGTCACACTACTCGCCGTTACGACACGACGACGTAACGGTATTTTGAAAGGTTATTTAGAAAAAAAGAAACTAATTTTCAAAGACGTCATTTCAATTCTTTTTTTGTATTTATACATACATACATATATATATATATATATAAATATATATATTGATATATAGGATACAGAAAGTAGAAAGCTTTCAGCTAAGAGTTTCAACCAAATAGAAATTCCCTGGGAATCGAAAAGGCGAAAATTCTGCATTTTATCGACCTGCCTGCGGACAGAGAGAGAGAGAGAGAGAGAGAGAGAGAGAGAGAGAGAGAGAGAGAGAGAGAGAGAGAGAGAAGAAAAGCTTTGCGGCAAAACTAGCTGAGTCAACGAGTGAATTCTAACTGCACTCACGCGATATAGGATATTATTATTACCACTCTAAATGATATCCAACGGTTAGTATATATATACATATATATATATATATAAATATATATATATATAAATATATATATAAATATATATAAATATATAAATATATATATGAATATATATAAATATATAAATATATATATGAATATATATAAATATATATATAAATATATATAAATATAAAATATATATATATATATATATATATTGCAGATGACGTAAGCAACGTCACAAGGCTTCCACCCCCCCCCGACGAAAGGGGGAAAAAAAAGAAAGGAATGGGAAGAGAAAAGAGAGAGAGAGAAAGAGAGAGAGAGAGAGAGAGAGAGAGAGAGAGAGAAGAAAAGGGAGAAGTGGGAGGGGCTGAAATTTTCAAGAGAAACAGATTAGAATGATATGGTATAAAATGAAATAAAATGAAATGAAATGAAATGAAATGAAATGAAATGATACGAATGAGGAAGAAGAAGATGGAAGTAGGAAATGGTGGAGAAGGGATCAAGGAAAAGATGAGGTGGCGGGAGGAGGGGCAAGAAAGGGTAAAGGCTGAAGAGTGATACAAAATTTACAAATATGTGTGTGTACATAAAAATAAAAGATAAAGCGATAAAGGGAGGAAGTTGTAATAGAAGTAGGTGGGGGAGGTAAAAGAGGAGAAAAATAAAATGAAAAACGAAGGACAAAGGATCTACAAAGTTTGGAAGAAGAAAAGAATATTAAAAAAAAAAAAAAAAAAAATTGAACGATAAACGGGAAGAAGATAAGAAAGAGGAGAAAGAAGAGGGGAGGTACAAAATTGAAAAGAAGAAAAACAAAAAACGGAAACAAAGAAAAAGAAAAGAAACGGATAAGAGACAAAACGATGAAGATAAAAAACAACAACGACAACAACAACGATAACAACAACGTTAACAACAACGACAAGAAATTTCAAAAGAGCGTAGATTTTCTCGCGAGTCGCGACCTTTTAACCTCGTCGTCCCTTAAACTTTCCCTTTAAGAAAACGGGGGTGTAACGGGCCAACCCTTTCATTCGTGTCGCGAAAAAAAGAGGAGAACAGGGGTGGGGCGAGGGAGGAAAAAGAAGGAAGAAAGAATTAAAGAGGGACGCGACACGGTTTCGACTTATTCGTCACGAATGGGGTTTTTACCATGAACTTGGCCTAGAATTTGCACGAGCATATGTGATACATAAGTTACCCCCATTGCCGTACAATTATTCTTTTAACGAAAGAAATTCTCAAAGGGACGCAACCTATCCCCATCCCCATCCCCATCCCCACCCACCAACCACCCAACCACCCACTCACCCACTCGCCCACAAATCGTAAAACGTTTTGTAAACGTTACGGTCGATGTTTTACAAAAACAATTCGGAAGGAAGGGAAGGGGAAAAAATATAGGGAAAAAATTAAAAAGAGAGAGAGAGAGAAAGATGGTAGGAATGCGAAACGAAGACACGGTTAACTAACAACGAGCAATTACTATGTCGAACGTTATAATGCCAGTTGTAATTCTCACGGTCTGTCAGACAGTTAATTTTAATCGCGATGATATAAAGGAGATAAAAGCATTTTATATCCGAGCTCTTCTCTCTCTCTCTCTCTCTCTCTCTCTCTCTCTCTCTCTCTCTCTCTCTCTCTCTCTCTCTCTCTCTTTCTCTCTCTTTCTCTGTGTTAATATATCGCAGAAAGAATCTGAACGATCTCTGCATTGTCTCGTAGTAAACATAATCTGACGTTCGATCGAAAATCTCGGAAAATTAAGAGAGAGAGAGAGAGAGAGAGAGAGGATCAATTAAAGTTCGCTTAAAAGATCGCGAAGATCCATCGGGAGAATGTGTATCCCACGGGAAAACGAGACGACGATAAAGATCCATCCTGAAATGGAACGTTCAATTATCTCTTCGGATTAATTTGTCCTCATACGACGGAAAGTTATTACTTCGAAGAAGAAGAAAAGAAACGAAAAAAAGAGGAAAAAATGAGAGAATAAATAAAAAAATAAAATGAATAGAAGGAATAGAAAGAATGAAGAGATTAAATAAAGGGCCGAACGTTCCGTACAAATACTTTTTATATCTTTATCTATTTGTATGTATATTATGTAATATAATTAAATGATATAAGGAAATAATATTATTTATATATATATATATATATATATATATATATATATATACACGATGGAAAGTTGTTATTGCTTAAGAAAAAAAAAGAATAAATAAATAAATAAATAAAAAGAATAGAAAGATAAAATAAAAGACCGAACATATCATATTAATAATTTTCATATCCATATCTATTTATATCTATATAATATAATATAATTGTATAATATATGTAATATAATATATATATATATATATACATACATATATAGATTATATAGTATATTATATATAATTATATGAATTAATATAATAAAAGGTATCTATATTCTATATTCCATATTCCATATTCATTTTTCATTAAATATCATATATTATATATATATATAAAATATTATATAGAATTATATAAATTAATATAATAAAAGACATCTATATTCCGTACCCTACATTAATTTCCCATTGAATACCATTTATATACCCATACCCATACCCATACCCATACCTATACACACCTATACGCGATAAAGAGTTCTGTAGAAAATATTTTCGACCTAACAAAAAAAAAAAAAAAAAAAAAAAAAGAAAAAAAGAAAAAAAGAAACCGACAAGAAAAGAAGATGCAACAAAGGAAAGGGAAGGACGGGGAAAACAAAAAGAAAATTTCAAAGAAATTAGATATGTAAACGAAGGTGGGCGCGAACGAGCGAGCGCGCGCGCGCGCGCGAGCAGGTAGTAGTTTAAATGGATAGTTTGGATTAGGTTGGTAGATAGGTAGAATAGGTAGGTGAGCGTTGGATATATTGGATCGTCTAGATTACGGGGATAAAGAGACGTGGAGCGTTGAGGTTAGGGTAGGGGGGTTGGGTAGGGGCACAGGGGCGAGGAGGAGAAGAAGGAGGAGGAGGAGGAGGGAGGGAGGGGAAGCATAGAGACACGAGAGAAACGGCGACGAAATTGCATAATCGTGCTTCCTCAATAACGACGAGCGTGCGACGATGAACGAGAGACGATAATAATAATAATAATGTCGTCGGAATTGTCGTTTACATATATGAGGTGCGAGCGCGCGCTCGAAACCGCCATTGCGGTGACACACGCGTACGTAGTTATATTATAACAAAGTTACGGTTTTTACGATCTATCCTTTTATAAACGAACACGAACGACCCTGTGACGTTTATCCAATCCCACACGGTGTATAACCGGTTTCCGTGTCGAATTTAATGCACGTGGACATGAAGAAGAGAGATCCCGAGGACTGACTTTTACTAGTAGACGGTAGTGATAGATAGTAGTGGTAGCGATAGCGATAGTGATCGTAGTAGTAGTCGTAGACCGTGAGCATCGTGTTACTAGGATTGTCTCTGGTACGATTAGATGGATGATAAAGATATGAGGATGATCGTGAAAACTCGGATATATACCTGTCTTCCTCTTTACTCCCTCCTCGTCCCACCCATCCACCCACTCTCCCTACTATTCCTACTCCTACCATCTATACTCTTGATACTCCTCGTAGGATGGATATTAACTCGAATTGAGATAATATCTAATTGATTTATTTGTTTTATAGATAAGTTCGATTTATCTATAAGACGTAGATGTGAAGATAGTATATATTAAATAGTTATTATATATTATATATATATTAAATTAGTATATATGTATATATTAAATTAGTTATTTGTCTTTGTTTATATTATTAATATGTTTAATATATAGAAGAGAAGATAGTAGTATTATATATATATATATATATATATATATATATATATATATATATATATATATATATATATATATATATATATATGGTAGTATTATTATCGCGATGTGTGTCTGTAAGTAAGTATGTGTGTGTGTGTGTGTGTGTGTGTGTGTGTGTGTGTGTGTGTGTGTGTGTGTGTGTGTGTGTGTGAAAATGTCGAATTAATAAATATATTCAAAACTTTATCACCGAATGACTCGGACACGAGCGTTTAAAAGTTTCAATGTCTTTTATCTTTTCTCTTCTTTTTCTTTCTCTCTCTCTCTCTCTTTTCTCTCTTCTTTTTCGTCATCGCATTGCTTTTACAAAGCTCATACGAATTTACGTTAATTGCCATCATTGGTTTCCATTATTCTATTAATTTCTTTTTCCTATTGTTCATTTCTTATTTTTTTTTTTTTTTATTTTTTCTTTTTTTATTTTTGTACGTAGAACTCTTTGAAGAAAGTGTAAATTGTGCGACGATGTCGATCTATTCAACGAAGGTAAATTTATCTTTCTTTTCTATTATCTTTATATATATATATATATATATATATATATATATATATATATATATATATATATATACTAGATCTTAACGCAGGCCCGTGTAAAATGGCCATGGCTACTAATTAATTAACCGTTAAAAACGAACGAGCTCGTATAATGAGAGTTCGAGAGAATGACGCTTTCGATAGAAAAGAAAAGAAAAAAAATAAAAAAGGAAAAATAAAAGAACTAAGATAAAAAAATCATTTGCTTAACGAACGAGGAAAATTCGAAAGGAAACTTTCGACCACCAATGCACGTATAACGCAATCTCGTTTAATAGCATGGAACTTTTCCGATGGAGGAAACAATTCTTTTCCTTTCTTTTCTTTTTCATTTTTTGTTTTATTACTTTTTGTCACGATAACGATAGAATCAAAGATGGTAAGACGAGCGAGATATCTCGTCGATGTTAAGAATGAAACGAAATTGAAAAGGAATGAAGAAGAAGGAACAAAAAAAAAAAAAAAAAAAAAAAAAAAAAAAAGAAAGAAAAGAAAAATAATGGAAAAGAAATGAAAATAGGAAAGAAAGAGAAAAGGAACCTACGAGAAACGAAGTATGTATAACTGCTTCTGTTCCATCGACGAAAAGAAAAAAAAAAACAAAAAAAAGATTAGATAAATAAATAAATAAATAAATAAATATGTACATTAATAAATAAATATATAAATAAATATATAAGCGAATAAATACATAAAAAATTCGACACTTCACGTTACACGATCATTTATACATACATATATTTATAAATATATATATATATATATATATATATATATATATATATATATATATATTTACCTATCCCTAAGCACAAGAGTCACGAGTATTTTCAAATGAAGGCTCCCGAGAAATCACAACGTAAGTACCACCACATACATTCATACAACCATGCATCCATATATACATACATTCATACATACCTACATCCCACACATACATAGATATATACATACATATATATATATATATATACATACGTTGGTAGATGTAATAGAAGAGAATAATAATGACGGCGGTGTACGAGAAGAACGAGAGAG
>OU426869.1:2100423-2117923 GCA_911387685.1 Dolichovespula media
CCGTTTGTGAATCGATTTTTCGATTGTGTTTGACGAAGAAGAAGATAAAGAAGATAAAGAAGATAAAGAAGATAAAGAAGATAAAGGAGATAAGGGAGATAAAGTAGACGTTGATTAACTAATTGCCTTACGTTTCGGATTCTTCGAAGTACAAATTTCATCTCGGGAATTAGCTGATCGGATATGTGCATTGAACATCCGGGTACATAGATAGATAGATAGATAGATAGATAGATAGATAGATAAATATATAGATAGATGGATAGATAAATTAATATATAGATAGATAGATAAATAAATGAATATATAGATAGATAGATAGATGGTACATAGGCAACGACCGATCGAATAATCTCTCTTCCGTAAGCAGAGGAACCGTCGACTCAAAGAGAGGAGAGAGAAAGAGAGAGAAAGAAAGAATGAGATTCTGAATGAGAGAGAGAGAGAGAGAGAGAGAATGTATTACGGATAAAAGAGAGAACAGAACGGCTGCTGGCCTTGTACGCACCCTCACGCGTTACTCACTCTCGCAGAAGAGAGAGAGAGAGAGAGAGAGAGAGAGGGAGAGAGCGAGAGAGAGAGAGAGAGAGAGAGAGACCTGTGACGTCAGGCGTGCGTCGCCACAGGACGTTTTACGAATTGGGTCAAGAGGGAGAGATTGGCCGTTTAACTTGAGAGTGCCTACGTGCTGCTACATGAACACACCGATATATAGAGAGAAAGAGAGGGAGACAGAGAGAGAGAGAGAGAGAGAGAGAGAGAGAGAGAGAGAGGAGAGAGAGATTCGTACAAGCAACTACACAACGGTGTAGTTCCTATTGCTTATACGTCGAGTCTACTAAACTCTTTTAAGAACTGGTGTTCTTCTGAAGTCTTATTATTATTATTATTATTATTATTATTATTATTATTATTATTATTATTATTGTTATCATTATTATAATTATTATTATTATTATATATATATCAATAAAAAATAAATAAATAAATAAATGAATAAATAATAATAATAATAATAATAATAATAATAATAATAATAATAAATGAAAAGATCTGGAGAAGGGAGACGAGAAACGGGCGGGACAAAAAAAAAAAGGAAAGAAAAAGAACGAACGAACGAAAGGCAAAGCGAGGTGATTGACGGAAGTAAGAAAAGAAAGAAAGAGAAAAAGAAGGAGGAACGAAAGAGAAAATGAAAAGAGAAGAAACGAACGGAAAGAAGGATGGGGAGAAGGAATAAAAAGAAATAACGACGAATGTTCTTCTGATCGTACGTCGTAATCGAACGTAATGGCAGGCACATGAAATGAAACGAAACGAAACGAAACGAAACGAAAAAAAGAAATAAAAAGTAAATAAATAAATTGAATTAAAAAGGAAATGAAAAATAAATTAATGAAATTAAATTAAGAATAAAATGAAACGATCGTTCTGTCCTTCCCCAAAATAAATAAATAAATAAATAAATAAATGAATGAATGAATGAATGAATGAATGAATGAATGAATGAATATAAATAAATAGATGGATAGACAGATAGATAAATAAAAAAGAAAATCGTAGACAATCGGCCTTCCCAAGAAGGACCTTCTATTGATCATTCTGTTGATCGTATTTCGCGGTTTGATATGTAATTTCGAAACGAATGGACGTTAGTTAGATAAGCCAACGGTAAAATAAAAAGTATACGTTTGTATATTACGGTGCCAGGTGTGTGGAATGGTACACGTATGTACGTAATATGGATCGATCGAAATCATTTCTCGAGGAAGAGGAAGCTTTTATACAACGTGTGCACAAGTGTTAAACTCAGCCAAAAGCTTATATACATATACATACATACATACATACATACATACATACATACATACATACATACATATATATATATATATATATATATATATATATATATATATATATATGTATGTATGTACGTATGCAGACAGACAGACAGACATAGAGAGAGAGACACAACACACCCACCCACCCACACAAACACACACACACACACGCATCTCTATGCTCCGTACACATCGCCCACCCATACATATACACACACTGATTCTGTACGTGTGTTTTGTTGATTCCAAGCTGATGGACACGTAGGAAATACGCGGGTCGAGGTTCCGCGATTAAAATTGGACTTTCGTCTCTATTCTCGTCTGATCGTCCCTGAAAGTCTTCGAGACACTGTGCGTTATTTGTGTCACAGCCCGACTTACTTCGGCTAAAGAGAGAGAGAGAGAGAGAGAGAGAGAGAGAGAGAGAGAGAGAGAGAGAGAGAAGGAGAGAGAGAGAAGGAGATAGATATATAAAGACAGACAGACAGACAGACAGACAGACGGAGAGACAGACAGAGAGACAGAGAGAGAGAGACAGACAGACGTGGGAGAGAAAGAGATAGTAAATTCTCCTTGCGAAAACTTTGGCCAAGAAGAGGATCGTTAAAATTTCTTTGATACTTCTCGTTCGATACCAAAACGTCCGTCGTCTACCTGGTCTCTTCTTCTCAAAAACGATCATCCACCCAACCTCACCACCCCTTCTCACCTTCACCACCAACATCATCCTCCTCCTCCTCCTCCTCCTCCTATCCTTTTAAACTCTCCAAAACTATCTACAACACGTTTTACTAACCAGACACAATTCGATTATCGACTCCTCGTCCGTTAGAATCGATCGAATATATTTGTTATATGTCATCGAACGATGATATATACGTGTGTATCTATTTATGTATGTATGTATGTATGTATGTATGTATGTATGTATGTATGTATGTATGTATGTATGTATGTATGTATGTATGTATGTATTGATAATGATGACGATAATAATAATTTTTCTAATTCGAAGAAAGTCATTATTATCTCTCTCTCTCTCTCTCTCGCAAGGTATATCTAATTAAACGAGGAGTCTGATCGACGATGAGCGCGAGGGCCTTAGCCTCGGGAATTAATCAATTAAAAACTTACGTACGAACGAACGAACGAACGAACGTACGAACGTACGAACGAATGAACGTACGAACGAACGAACGAACGAACGAATTAATTCAATGAACCTTAACCTTTAAATTGATCCGCATCCTTGAGAATTGATATTAATTAACACGAGGATTAACGAAACGTCGTTTTCTTACCTCTCGCAGGTGATGATGATATCTTAGAACGTTAAATATATCTCGATGAAATGTTTCGTGATTTTTTTCCTTCTCTTTTTTATATATGAATAGAACGAAAATATAAATAAACAAACAACTAGAAACGTACGAACGGACGGACGGACGGACGGACGGACGGACGGACGGACGGACGTTACGTTTCATTTATTTGCGCGTCGATCTGCGACGAAACGTTGAAGAGAAAAAAAAGAAGAAAAAATAGAAAAAAGAACGAAATAATTTTTTAATTCGATTTGATCTGACACTATCAGTTCTAACATTCTAAACACGTTCAAATGATAGTTAACAAACGATAGTTAATTAACGCGAGCCCGTTATTATCGACGCTTTTCTTATTTAATCGATAAACAAACAATAAGGATTAAAAATTAAATTTAATAGAAAATTTCACTCCCACGAACGCTCACACAATAACGTTCGATTATATTCCAAAAAAAAAAAAAAAAAAAAGAAAAAAAAAAGAAAAATAAATACGTTTTATAATGCGAATTTTATATAAGCTCGTACCTTACGAAATAATTAATAATCCAATAATGTTAATTCGTCCCTAATTACGAAGATAATTCTCTCTCTTGATTTTCCTTTTCATTTTTTCATTTATTTATTTTTTATTAAATTGAACGAAACGTAATTTAAAATTCAATATCTCAAGTACACCGATATCATCAGAGCGTAGATTTACACAATTAAATATCGAATGAATACGTTTTTCGACCATCGCCTAAGGGATGGTCTGAGGCGAGGAGGGTGGGATAGGATAGGGGGTGGGGAGAGATGGAGTAGTAGGAGGAGAAGGGGGAGGAGGAGGAGGAGGTAGGGTGAACGACCTCATCGAATGCTTACCGTATTAAAAGAAAAGTAAACAAGACTTTAGCTTCGAGCGAGAAGACCGAGAAATGCTTTAAGCGGAAGTCTTTCAAAGAATCTCGAGAAGGCGGAGGGGTTGAGGGTTGGATTGGTGGGTGGATGAGTGGGTGGTCGGGTGGGTGGTGAGGATCAGAAATTGAAATGAGGACGACAATTAAAGGCATCGAGGAGCCTATAAACGTTACGACGGATTCGTTGTGATATGATCTTCGAATCCGTTTGATCCTGGATCATAGATACGATCTTTACGATCTTTACGATCTTTACGAAATGTGGACGAACGATCGATCGAATAACTGACGAGAAGTAAGGATTGTGGAAGAAAGAAGGAGAAGGATGACGATGAGAATGAGAGGGTGAGGAGATAGATCGATAAGGGTAGATTTGATAAGCAAGCCAAAAAATTAGAAAGAAAAAAAAAAAATAAATAAATAAAAAGAAGGAAGGAATAAGAAAAGAAAGAGGGGACGAAGGGTTGTACTGAGACGGACCGAAGGGAAAATTTTAACGATTATTACCCCACTTTTCCCTCGTTTCTGATAATTAAAACAAAACAAAGGAAAAAATATATAAAATAACGTAAAACAAAACAAAACAAAACAAAACGAAATAAGATAAAATAAAATAAATAAACAAATAAAAAAAAAAAGAAAAGGAAGGTATTATTAACGACACGTGTTGTTGTCTATAGTCGTCGTAAAGGAGTGGGCAAAGAGAGGGAGGGGGTGGGAGGGCTATAAAACTCGTGCCGATTTCAACGCTTATCGATCATTTCTAAGAAAAGAAAGTCGACGGGGGGATATGTAGTAGAGGCCTCGGCGGAAATAGAAATACTCTCTCTCTCTCTCTCTCTCTCTCTCTCTCTCTCTCTCTCTCTCTCCCCTTTCTCTCTCTTTCTCTATCATTACCGTTCATGCAGAATAAATAAGAAGAAAGGCGGGAGAATTTGAAATAAACAGACTGTAGAAAGAAATAAAAGGCAGAGACGTGGAGAAACGAAATACAATAAAGAGAATGAGAGAGAGAGAGAGAGAGAGAGAGAGAGAGAGGATTCAATGACACTACTTCTCTCTCTTTCTTTTTTCTTAGAAAAATATTCGATTTTACTTAAACGAGGACAAGAAAGGCTTTCGTGCTTGCACGGAAGTAGACACGTTCTGGATAATCTCTCTCTCTCTCTCTCTCTCTCTCTCTCTCTTTCTCTCTCCCCTTCAACAAGAATAGAAAGCATTATCGAATATCGTTCCACGTTTATCGATTAAACGATTTTGCGAGTGGATAAGACGAATTTAAGATGGAAAAAGAAGAAAAGGAAAAAAAAAACGAGTAAAATTAATTGTCCGGATCGATCGTAAAAATTCGAACGAACAATCGATTTTCGTTCAAAACGAGTAAAATTAATTGTCCGGATCGATCGTAAAAATTCGAACGAACAATCGATTTTCGTTCAAAACGAGTAAAATTAATTGTCCGGATCGATCGTAAAAAAAAAAAAAGAAAAAAAAAAAGAAAAAAATAAGAAGAAAAAATTAAATAAATAAATAAAAATCTAACGAATCGACTTTCGGAAAATATTATATAATCCGACTAGTTCTATAACCCTTTTTAATCACACCAAGCGTGATCATTTCCGACGATTTATTTTACTTTTATTTTGTTTTCATTTTTTTCAAAATATATCGATTCCTCGATCAACGAGCTTCCTCTCCTCTCCACTCCACTCCACTCCACCCGCCCCCCGCCCTCTTCTTTCGTTTCCCTCTTCATTCTCGTTTCCAACACAATTTTATTACTTTTTCATTATCCTTTTCTCTTCCTTCTAATCCTCGATCAGAGTACGAGAAAGAAGGTTGGATATCCCGAAGGATAAATATTACTGAGTCAAGTCTAAACTGGAGAAAATAAGATTGAAGGATGAACGGTAAGAGGGACAAAGATAAAAATAGATACACACACACATCCATACATATATATATATATATATATATATATATATATATATATATATATATATCTGTTAATATATGTGTAATGCATAGAAGAGTACGAATATACAATTGGCCTCGACGTTATCGTACAAATCGAAATGTCAGATGAATTATAAATAAGTTAGGATCGATAGGCGCCCCAGAAGGCACCAAGTCGCCATGGGCGCCACCTAGTCTCTGGCCCTTCCACCTACGATCGTTCTTCCCCCTCCCCCATCCCTCTCACTCTCTCTCTCTCTCTCTTTACACACACACACACACATATATCTTTCTCTTTATCCTACTTGTATTAGCACTAGCAACCCTGGTCACGGAACGAATAGATAGATAAATAGATAGATAGATAGATAGATAGATAGATAGATAGATAGAGAGAGAGAGAGAGAGAGATAGATAGAAAGAGAGGGACACCAACGACGTAAAACACACCCTGAATACCCCTTCTACCACCATCCCCTCCATCGTTTTCCCCTCTTTCTCCTACGTCACTATCTCGTGTTCCTGATATCCAGCACTCTAAGTAAGAGAAAAAGAGAGAGAGAGAGAGGGAGGGAGAGAGGGAGAAAGAGAGAGAGAGAGAGCTTAACTCGTCCACGTCCTCGTCCTCGTCCTCTTTCCTATCACACATATACATATACATACACATACACATACACATACACACACACACACACACACCCAGAGAGAGCCACAGAGTGACACAGACACGGGACACAGCACACATCAACACTTCGTCACGTTCACGATGCTAATTTGCTCGAGAAAAAGGTAAAAAGAAAAGAAAAGAAAAGAAAAGAAAAGAAAAGAAAAAAGAAAGAAAAAAAAGAAGGAACGGAAAGTATAAAAGAGAAAAATCGAAAAAGAAAAATAAAAGGAAACGTTAATTGCTCGTCTCTTTTTCTCCTTTTTTTTTCTTTCTTTTTATTATTATTATTATTATTATTATTATTATTATTATTATTATTATTATTATTATTATTATTATTCGAAGAAAAAAAGAAAAATATATATACACGTCCGTTAAGGCGTATAGAAATTTTCTAACGAGTCAAATACATTCCGTTATTAAATCATCGTCCCGAGAGTTAACGGCGAGACGACTTAAGTTATCAATTATCAAGTTGAAGGTGAATCGCGTTTTTTTTTTTTCGATGCGACATCTCTCGCAAAGCCTTCAGCAAATAATTGAAGAATCGTTACGTGAAAAACCTGTTGGTAGATAACGACGACCGGTGATAAAAGTGAAAGAAGTATATCAAGAACGATAGGAGAACACCTGTCCGAGATACACCTAACATACATACATACATCATACATACATACATATATATATATATATATATATATATATATATATATATATATATATACATTAATGGATACATACGTAGGATATGCATATAGGATTAAATTTAATTTCATCTCGTACGTTTTCTACAATTTTCTTTTGTATTTTTTCTTTTTTTCTTTTCTTCGTCCTTCCTTTAAGTTTTCCGTTCTGACGTAAATGCAATCCGACGAAAACGCGAGAACGTTGAAAATGAATTTTTTTTTTTATCGAAATGTTAATTACGATATGTCATTATGTTTGTATTATTACGTGTGTACGTGCTAGCGGGTGCGTACGTGTGTGTGTGTGTGTGTAAATCTTTATAGGATAGGTCGTTCGTTTATACTTTGGAAGTTTCCAGTCGACACACGAGTGTGTTTCACAATAGACGGACGAATGAACGGCCTGAATGAACTAACGTCACTGCATTATGTAACCGCCCTGAACACTTTGCAAAGGGCGCAAGTCCTATCACAAAGCGTACGCCTGGAATGATCAATGAGGTCGCCAAGCTGCGCCACCTTAGGAGGAAGTAAAAGGAAATAATAACTGTGATGATGAACAGAAAAAAAAAAAAATATGGGAAAAGAGGAGAAAAAAAAAAAGAGAGAGAGAAAAAAAATCCCGTAAGATGAAGAGCAAAAGAGAGGGAGATGGAGAGAGAGGATCTCACACGCGCGCGTCTAAAAAGAAAAATATATATATACATACATACATATATATATATATATATATATATATATATATATATATATATATATATGTGCGTATATTTATATGTATATGTATATTCCTATCAACGCTTATCGCGTTAAACAAATTCATTTTTCATCATCGATCGTTGTGATCGATCACTTATCGACTAAAAAAATATACAGAAAAAGAAGAAGAAAAAAAAAAGAAATCCCGTACATATTAAACAATATCAAACTCGTTTGTTTTTTCTAATCGACTGAAAAAAACGATCGAAATCCTTGATTTACGACGAATCGAAATATATATATATATATATATATAAATAAAGAGAAGAAGAGAAAAAAAATACGATTCGAGCGTTGCAGCAACGAAATTTCGTTGAACAAGAAAAAAAAAGAAAGAAAAAGGAAAACGAGTAAAATTACGAATAAAAAAAAAATGAAGAAAAAATAATAAGAAAAATAATAGATAAAATAGAAAGAAGAAGAAGGAAATAACAACGACGACGACTACGACGACAATAATAATAATAATAATAATAATAATAATAATAATAATAATAATAATAATGGAATAAATATAAATGGTAATAACATAATTACAATATTACAAACAAAATGTTAAATGAAAAGTTAAAAAGTGGTTCGACTTCCTTTTTTTATTTTCATTCCTTTTATATATATATATATATATATATATATATATATATACACAAGTATTAATACAGTGACGTTAAATAATAATAATAATGATGATAAATTGAAAAGGAACGAACACGGACAAGCACGAGACGAGGGAGGTCGAAAGGAATTGAAGAAAAAACGGAGAAGAAAAGGGAGAAAAGGAGAAGGAAAAAACAGGGGAAAAAAATTATAACAAACCAAAGGGAAAAACAAAAAAAAAAAAATAATAATAATAATAATAATAAGAAGAAGAAAGCAAAGATAGCACGGCCCACTCGACACAATTCGGTTAGCCGATGGTCCAAAGGGGGTCGAGGAATCGAGGAATCGAGGGACGGACTGGGCGTGGGGGGTGGGGGTGGGGACACAGGAGGAAAAGAGGGGAGGGAATGGACGACCACGATTACGATCGGTGAGGACTATGACGACGACCACGATGACGACGGGGAAGTAAAATGTTTCGCGGAGTTAATGCGTCCGCCGCGCGGAAACTCTCTACATGCGACGGATAATCGCTAAGCGGAAGTTAAAACGGCCTGTGTGGAAGGCGAAAGAAATTTCAATGAATGGAAAACGTCGGTAAGGGCCTCTTAAAAGGATCGACCTTTTCAATTGACGATGCCCGCGTCCTTGGATCCAACACACACACATACACACACACACACACACACACACACACACACACACAGAGACAGAGAGAGACACGGAACTCTCTTGTTCGCCAGCGCGCACTCATCAGCGCCACTGTTCGTTCGTTCGAACCGGTTTTTAACATACATCACACCATCGAATAGGGCGATCCCGTTTCGTTTCTATATACATTCTCTCTATCTACGTCTATCTATCTATCTATCTATTTATCTATCTATCTCTTTTTATCTTTCTATATCTATCTATCTGTCTGTCTGTCTGTCTGTCTGTCCATAGATCCCCCCCCCCCGTCTATGTCCTCGTTAAAACACCGTGGTTGTTTAATCCATCCAACGGTCGCGACACGATGGATTTTTATATATACAAAAAAATAAAAAAAAAATAAAAAAAAAAAAGAAACAAAAATCAAAGGCAGACTTGTCCCACAAGGAAAAAAAGAAAAAAAAAAAAAAAGAAATACAAGAAAACACAAGCGCAAAAATCACGAGATCTACGAGAGATCTATTCGAAGGATTTCAGGAAGGATCCAGATAGATCTGTGACGTTTGTTTTTTCGTCGTTATCTGTTGTTGTTATGGGGTTCTTCTTTATTTCTGTTTTTTATTTTTTCTTTTTTTTTTTTTTTTATTATTATTATTATTATTATTCTATAGATTTGTAAAACATTTTGCTTTTCTTTCTATCTATCTTTCTCTATTTCCTTCCTTTCTACTTTCTCTCCCTTTTACTCTCCTCCCTCTTGACCTCTTTAACGATTTCGTTGCCTCGTTCTAACTCCTCCTTCACCTCCTCCTCCTCCTCCTCCTCCTCCTTCTCTTCCTCATTCTCCACCTCCACCTCTTTCTTCTTCTTGCTTCATCGATCGTGTTACACCGTCTTTTATATTTTTTACATTCTAGTTTATTCTTTTTTTTTTTTTTCTTCTCATAAAATTCCTCTCCCTTCATTTTCCTTCATTTTCTTTTCTTTCCGTGGAAGGATGGAAACAACGATTAAAAAAAAAAAAAAAAAAAGCAAAAAAAAAAAAAAAGAAGAAGAAGATGGAAATACCGAGGGGATTGAAGGGTTTGGAGAAGAAAATTCTCAGATTGGATCGTTTCGTTATTAAAGATAATCGTGGATAAAAAAATTAGGATACGCGTTGATCGATCGAATCCATCAATTGGATCATTATTAATAGACGATATTAATTAACTGTATGTACGTGTGTATATATATATATATATATATATATATATATATATATACATATATATATAAATATATATGCGCGGGCGCATATTTGTGGTACACGTTCCGGACACAGACGTCAGTTTAAGATGGAAGACGCGGAAGAGAGATGGTAGAGAACGAAGAGGGGTTGGTTGAGAAAGGGATGGTGTAAAAGCCTCGGAAAGAGGGAGCTTGCATTCGAGGGCGTGTCGGTCGGGTGTCTTATCGTCGAGAGAGCTTATAAACCGTGGCCTGGTGGTGTGCTCCTGGGGTCATCTTCGATCGCGGGTGGGGAAAATAGAAATACAGATTAAAGATAAAAGATAAAAGATAAAAGATAAAAGAAAGAAAAACACGCGACTCGTTACAATCAAGACTCGTTTTTCCTCAAAGCAACAAAATTTTGTTAATGACTTTGACGAAATATCAACGACACTTTTACCCCCCCCCCCCTTCAACAATTTACCCCTTCAATTTTTCCCCAATGGGGGGTTTTTAACGTGAATACGAAAAAAAAAAAAAGAAAAAGATAAAAAAGGAAAGGAAATGAAAAGAGAACGAAGCTTTTTTTATATCCCTCGAAACAGACACGGTCAAAGCCGTGAACGAATATCACGAACGATCGATCGATCGATAGATCGACGATATTACGATCGACGTGATCGACGAAATTGGTTTAGTTCGAATGATTTTTTTTCGTCGATACGAACGGACGAGTTTAAAAAAAGAAAAAAAAGAAAAAAACGTCGTAGATATCCGGTTCGTCCACTCGACAAACGATTTCGATTGACAAACGTTTCCGCGTATCGATATTCGACGTTATCTCGTTCTTATTAAATCGTACCCTGACTGTCATCGAGAAGAAAATAAGAAAATAAGAAGAAAAGAGAGAGAGAGAGAGAGAGAGAGAGAGAGAAGAAAAAAAAGGAAAACTATTCAACGAAATCTTTATCGATCGTAATAATAAGATTCGTTTGGCCAAAGTGATATATAATCCGTTATGAAATAATTATTAGCTCGATAATTAATTGTAGAAACGAATATTGATTCGAATCGTAACGCAGGGCGTTCTAATTTTTTCCATTAATCATTTGATATATCATTAATCGAACATAAAACCGGGTTCGTAAAGATTTATCCAACGAAAAATGCCTTATATATCTGGTACGACGCAGGGTGCGAGAGAGAGAAGAGAGAGAGAGAGAGAGAGAGAGAGAGAAGAGAGAGAAGAGAGAGAGAAGAGAGAGACTGTCCTGCGCAGAAGTCGATCGTGAGAAAATCACTACGCGGGCATTTCTATCGAGTGACAAAGAAATTTTCTGGCAAACGTTTCTTCTTCTCTGCGACAATATCCTCTCTCTCTCTCTCTCTCTCTCTCTCTCTCTCTCTCTCTCTCTCTCTCTTTATCTCTCTCACACACAAGCGCACTCTCTTCCTCCTTCTCTTTCTCGTTTCAAAGAGTGCCGAGATAAAATCGCGCGTATGCACTTGGTTAGCGATCACCACTTCCGAATTATATAAACGCGACGACGACGACCATGACGATGACGTTTGAAGGAGAAGAAAGGAGGGGGGAGGGGAAACGTAGGAAAAAAGAAGGACAAATTTAGAAGGAGAAAGAGAGAATTTTTGTATAATTTTTATATCGTCCCAAAGACGAATTGAATTGTTCGATTCGATCGATATAACCCCGCGATGGAAAGAAAGGCTTTCCTCTCTTTTCTCTTTTCTTTTTTTTTTTTTTTCTCTTCTTCTTTTAAAAATTCTCCTCAAAAATTTCTTAGGTAACGATTCTTTGATAATTTTGATATCGTAACGACGATTCGAATTGTTCGATTCGATCAATAATACCGTCATCGAAATGGGCTTTTCTTTTATCTTCCTTCCTTTCTTCCTTTATTCTTTGTTCTTTTCTTTTTTCTTTTTTTGTTCTTTTAGAAATTATCTTGAAAAATGAAGTAACAATTCTTTGGTAATTTTGATATCGTCGTAACGACGATTCGAACTGTTCGATTCGATCGATAAAACTTCCAATCGAGAAGCTTCCCTTTTTTTATTTTAAAAATTCTTTTCTAAAAAAAAAAAAAGAAAAAAAAAAAAAATACTTCCTACGATACAACACTCGTACAGATGATATCTTCGTTAAATAAGATCTATATCTCTATCTCTATCTATATCTCTATCCTATATCTATCTCTGTCTATCTATCTCTCTATCTCTCTCTCTCTCTCTCTCTCTCTCTCTCTCTCTCTGGGATCCCCACGCAGGCGCAGATCGCCGTAGAGCTCGATTTTCCCCATTCTTCGATTAGCATGTATCTCCGAAAAGGGGGAAAGAAAAAGGGAAAAAGAAAAAGATTGCCACAGAAAAATTCTATTAATCTCTTCGTTTTTCTCTCTCTCTCTCTCTCTCTCTCTCTCTCTCTCTTTCTAATTATTTCTCAGCTGATACGACCCCTGACGCGATTGGGGGCCATACTCGGAGTAAGAAAAGCTAAGAGAAACGGGTTTTACTATCATCGTACGAATCGAAACAGATAACCACTAGAGTTAAACCGATCTACTCGAATATTATAGATATATTAGATGGATAGAGGTTAGATAGAGATAGATAGATGGAGATAGAGCAGCACACTGGTCGTTAAAACTTGTCACGCAAACGCACAGCCGATTTAAACCTCTCCATTCTGCAATGCGTCGCGCGACTTTATGATCTTGCCAACACGAATGAGCACACGAAAAGCGTCAGGATTGACAGCTCGACGATGGACGGACGGACGGACGGACGGACGGACAGACAGACATACGGACGGATGGACGGACGGATGGACGGATGGACGGACACTTGAAAATATTTTCTATCCCTAGGACTATCCAAATCGTTAACTGCGATAAGCTCATAGATATTAAAAAGCGATAGTTCGTTCGGATTTATTTTTCTTTTTTCTTTTTTTTCTTTTTTTTTTTTTCATTAGAACGACGATAATATCTCGCGAGCGAGTTCTAACGTTTGTCGTGTATGACGAAAATTTTCATTAGAAAAAAAAAAAAAAAAAAAAAAAAAGAAGAGAATAAATGAATAAATAAAACATTCTTTCGCGATCTATCAGAGAAAAGGGTGTTCTAATGTTTGCCGTGTGTCGCGAGAAGTTTCGTTAGAAGAAAAGGACAATTAATTTAATTAATAAATAAATAAATAAATAAAAGAAAAGAAAAGAAAAGAAATATTCTTTCGCGATCTAACAAAGAAAGGATGTTTCTTCTAACGTTTGTCGTCTATTACGAGAAGTTTCATTGAAACGAAAGAATTATAAAGAAATAAATATTCTTTCGCGATCAATTAGAGAAAGGAGACATCGGACAAAGAAGGACAGAGAGAGAGAGAGAGAGAGAGAAATAGAGAGGGGAGGAAGAGAGAGAGAGAGAGAGAGAGAGAGAGAGGAGTGATGGGAGTGGGAGGGGCATGGGAAGGGGAGGAAAAAAGATAAAAAAGAAAAAGAAAAGGACCAGGAAAGGAGAGGAGAGGAGAGGAGAGTTATAAGGATCTTACTGGCTCCGTTGTTAAATGAAAGATACTGTATTTTGTACTTTTGACGAATAAAACTATACTTTCGCTATAACTATAAAATATGACGGATGGATAATTGGACGGACGGATAGATAGATACATAGAATGATAGATGGAAGATAAACGAAGAGAGATGAAATGATATAGATAATAAAATAGATGTTAAGTTAGCGAAATGGAGAGAAATGATAGAAAGAGAGAGAGAGAGAGAGAGAGAGAGAGAGAGAGAGAGAGAGAGAGAGAGAGAGAGGAAAGAGATAAAGAAAAAGAGAGCAGTCGAAATTACGACCCTACCTTGTCTCACCCTCTCTTTCTATCTATCTCTTTCCACTCCCACCCTTTCTCTCTCTCTCTCTCTCTCTCTCTCTCTCTCTCTCTCTCTCTCTTTCTCTCTTTCTGTCTCTTATAGAACCGATCGAAGCTCCTCTTTAACAATGCTGTTTTACACTATCGACAGATCTTCCTCTCTCTTTCTCTCTCTCGCTCCCAGACTAATATTTATTCCTGATCTCTCTCTCTCTCTCTCTCTCTCTCTCTCTCTCTCTCTCTCTCTCTCTCTCTTTCTAATTTCAGAACGTTCACTCAAAAAACCTATCTCTATATATTTCTTTTCTACATTTTACTATCAACAACGATACTCAGCTGTCGTACGTATCTACTTATCTTAATTTACTTTACTTTACTTTACTTTACTTTACTTTACTTTACATTACGTTACGTTACGTTACGTTACGTTACGTTACGTTACGTTACGTTACGTTAACGTAAGTACGTTAACGTAAGTACGTTAACGTGAGTGGGTTAACGAAGTAAGTGAATAAGTTTCAACAAGCTCGACGTAGAAATTAAACGAACGCGAACGCGAACTACGATGACGACGACGAGGACGAGGACGAGGACGAGGACGAGGACGAGAAAGACGATGACAACGACGACGGACAGTGACAACCGTATAACCGTTCAACGGTACAACGATCAACGATAACAACGGTGATAACGACGATAAACGGGATAAACAGGATAAACGTGTTATAAACGTGTACGAACGACGGAACGGAACGGAAACGACGAGATTAAAGTTACGTTAACGTTACATCTCTCTTTATCTATCTATCTCTCTCTCTCTCTCTCTCTCTCTCTCTCACACACACACACTCTCTCTCTCTCTCTATCTATCTCTCTTTCTCTCGCTTCTCTATCTCTCTCTATCTTTCTTTTTTATAATAGCACAAACCTTGTCACCCATGGCTGCGGCGAGCGGTGCGTGTTCGATGAGAATAGAAGGTTCACAGCGCGACTTCGAGTGGACCAGAGAGACTGACTGGCGTTTCGTGTCGTCGAGGACCGCCGGCATCATCGACCCGTCCTCTCCCCACCACCGAGACCCTAACCCCACCACCAGCAGCGCCACCACCAGCGCGCAGAACGCTAGGAACGAAGAGGAGAGCCGCCGCAGCCGCCGCCGTCGTCGTCGTTGCGCGAACGTTCTCTCTCTCTCTCTCTCTCTCTCTCTCTCTCTCTCTCTCTCTCTCTCTCTCTCTCTCTCTCTCTCTCTAACTCTAGCCGTCTACCTATCCCCCATCTATCGATCACTCTATCTCTCTCTTACGAAAGAGAACCAACCTTCTTCCCCCACCACATTGGTCCTCCCCCACCACTACCACCACCTATCCACCTTAACGAGAACCTCAGCGGCGGAGTTTGCCTCGCGACGATCGCAGCGCCACCGTCCTGCGCGACGGCAATTCTCTCGCGATCGTCCGTCCGTCCATCCCCTCCACGCCACTCCTTTCTCCACCTCCTCCTCCTCCTCCTCCTCTACCACCACCTCTACCTCTACCTTCTCTTCCTCGTCCTTCTCATCCTCCTATCGAGTCCCGACCACCACCCCACCCCAACACACCCCCCGAGCCCTCACCCCATTCTCATCCTACTTCTACTTACACACTCCTATTCCATATTACCCGTACTAACCCCGTCCGCCCTTACTCCTCCCATTACTCCTTCTCTTTCTCTTCTTCGTCCTACACCCCTCTCTCTCTCTTTCTCTCTTGTCCCTCGATCCCCCGTTTCAGCCCCCGTTCATCTACTATATAACATAAGCGAAACTACTTCGTGCTAGCTACCCGGCAGCGCCACCGCCCAACCGAGCGAGGCCGACGTGCATCATCCCCACCAATAAGGTCTCTCTACCCGTCTCGGAGCCCAGAGAGAACCCCCTAGTATAACTCTGGAACGTGCCCGCCGCACCAACCCCTTTTCTATCCTTCCTTCCTTCCTTCCTTCCTTTCTTCCTTCCTTCCTTCCTTGCTTCCTTTCTTCTCTCTCTCTCTCTCTCTTTCTATTTATCTCTTTCTTTCCTTCTTTCTTTCTCTGCTTCTGTCTAAGTCTATCTGTCTGTCTATCTATCTGTCTTTCTCTTTCTCTTTCTCTTTCTATTACTCTCTCTCTCTCTTTCTCTGTCTGTCTGTCTGTCTGTCTATCTGTCTCTCTCTCTCTTACTCTTTATCTATCTATCTATCTATCTATCTCTTTCTATGTAACGCGCCCCCGAAACGCTGCTAACGTCTAACGCGCAAGCTCGTAGAAAGCACGAAACGCCAGTGATTCTC
This sequence comes from Dolichovespula media, assembly GCA_911387685.1. Lineage (NCBI taxonomy): Eukaryota > Metazoa > Arthropoda > Insecta > Hymenoptera > Vespidae > Dolichovespula > Dolichovespula media. Next base: position 2,117,217 of record OU426869.1, read on the forward strand.
CGATTCTAGTCCCAACCTCAACATGGTTCCCCGAAGGTACCTGTCACACACACTCCTCGTTCCCTTTTCGACATACTTTTATATATATATATAATAAATATGTATGTATGTATGTATGTATTATCGATCCCTAATACCTCTCCTCCTTCTAATGTCTAAACCGAGGAAAGTGTTACAAACGTTTTATATCCTTCCCACCCCTTCCCCCTACCTAACCACCCATCCACCCAACCACCTATATATCCACCCAACCCCCTGTTTTATCTCGACGATTAATTGTTAAATAGTTTCGTTTCTTACTCTTACTCACTCTCTCTCTCTTCTTATCTTTATGTTTCTCTATGATATAGCAGTTTATAGGTTATTCGAAGTGTAATATACATGCACCAATTCATATTACATATATATATATATATATACATATATATATATATATATATATATATATATCGTGCATATGTACGTATATTACCTACTTACTTGCCTACTTATTTAGGTATGTATGTATATAAGTACGTATATATATGCATCTAAGTTAATATTTAGTATTTTAATCAAAGCGAACGTTATAATGTAATAGTTGAGAACCACTGTGGCACGATCTGTGCTACTGGGCTACGCGCCACACGGCGCTTTGGCCGACCGACCGACCGACTCTCTCTCTCTCTCTCTCTGTCTCTCTCTCTCTCTCTCTAACTCAACCCACT